>JAXIVJ010007816.1:0-58653 GCA_036785665.1 Chirona hameri
GTCCTTCCCCTTAGCGCATTTAACAATCGCGCCCGCCTGACTTCTTCTTGCATCAAGAAGAGTTGGCAGGGATAGATGTTCGAGTTGATGCATGGGGCTGGCGCCGCGACTCGTGCTAACTCGTCCTATTTACCCTTGACTGGGATGACCTGCGTCGGTGACAGCGGCCTGAGTAAGATGAAGTCAATGCGCGGGGAGGAACGTGCCGAAAGTTTGTGACACGTAAATCCTTCAACTTTAAATTCCGCCTGTCAGCAAATATTGCGCGATCGGATATGGTCCATGCAAACAGCCCTGATTAGCGAAGGGCGCCGACACCATGGTGTCGGCGTGAAACGCATTCAAACGTAAGGTTTGAACCAAATACAAATATGCGCTAAGCTTTAGCTGACAGCACGAGGATAGACCGTTCACCGTAAGTCCAGGAGCTTCCCGTCCCGGCATACAACTTTTCTAGCGGAAAGTCATTTAGGGCAGCCCCTGCCTTGTCCGGAGTGATAAACTCATTCTACCTCAATTGAAGGAATAACATCACAGAAACTATTGTTCTTCTTGTCTCCCATCAGTGACACTCAGTGGCGTGCGTATAAATTCACAAAGGGTGGGCTTCAGGGCCATCACTCGGTCTTAGGGGCTCTAGGTCTGAGGGAGCCCTATGTCAGCCTGAGGAGACCCTTTGTCAGCCTGTGGGCTGACAAAGGGTCCTGATTGTTCCGTTCCTGTTCTGTTCCGTCTGAGGGGCCTTTGGATGGCGTGAGGGGCCCATGGTCGGGTTGAGGGATCCTCCGGCGCCCTGAATTTGGGATCTTTGTCGGCCTGATGGGCCCACAGTCAACCTGAGCGGTCCTCGGTCGGCTTGAGCGGACCTCGATCGGCCTGAAAGATAATTCGGTCGGCTTGAGCGGGCCCCCTGTCGACCTGAGGGGCCCTCGTGCGGCATGAGGAGCCCTTAGATGATTTATAGGCCTGATAGAACCCTTGCCATGCCTGAGCGGGTCCCAGACTGGCCTGAGAGGGCGATTGTCGAGGTCTGAGAGAGCCTCGCACCTCCGGCGGTCAATGGCCGGAGGGGCGCCGTCACTGGCCGGAAGGGTGCCGTCATTGGCTCTAGAGGGGCACCGTCATTGGCCGAAGGGGCACTGTAACTGGCCGATGGGGTGTCGTCACTGGCCGCAAGAGTGCCGCCACTGGCCGGAGGAGTGCCATCACTGGCCAGATGGGTGCCGTCACTAGCCGAAGTGGCGCTGTCACTGGCTAGAGGGGCGCCGTCATTAGCTGGAGGGGCGCCGTCATTAGCTGGAGGGGCGCCGTCACTGGCCAGATGGGCGCCGTCATTAGATGGAGGGGCGCCGTCACTGGCCAGATGGGCGCCGTCATTAGATGGAAGGGCGCCGTCATTAGATGGAGGGGCGCCGTCACTGAACAGCGTGGCGCTGTCATTGGCTGGAGGGGCGCAGTCACTGGCCGGGGTCGCCGTCATTTGCCGGTGGGGTGCCGTCACTGGCCGGAGGGGCGCCGTCATTGGCTGGAGGGGTGCAGTCACTGGCCAGAGGGGCGCCGTCACTAGCCAGAGGGGCGCCGTCACTGGCCAGAGGGGCGCTGTCATTAGCCGGAGGGGCGCCGTCTATGACCGGAGGTTCCGTCACTGGCCGCAAAAGCACCGTCACTGGCCGGAGGGGCGTCCTCACTGGCCGGAGGGGCGCCGTCACCTGGCCATAGGGCGGCACATGGCTAGGTAGCGGCATCTGACCTAAGGGCGGTGCCCCGCCAGAACGCGGTACGTGACCTGAGGACGGGACCTGGCCTGAGGGTGGCACCTGGCTTGAGAGCGGCACCTGGCTTGAAGGTGGCACCTGACCAGGGGGCGGCATCCGGCTTGAGGGCGGCACATGACCAGAGGGCGGCACATGACCAGAGGGCGGCACATGACCTGAGGGAAGCATATGACTTGAGGGCGGCACATGACCTGAAGGCGGTACCTGGCCTGAGGGCGGATCCTGATCTGAGTGCAGCAAATGGCAGATATCAAACCCCGTAAGCATGTTTATTTCCGCGACTTGGGCGCGGAAATTTATCTGCTTACGAGGCCCTTCCGCGCCTTCGGCGGAGGGAGGCGGGGAAGGGGGGAGGGCGGCGGCCGCCCCCTGTATAGGCCCGCAGGGGTGGGGGGTGGGCGGCCGCCCTCCCCCTGTATCCGCCCCTGCTGATGCACTAAATTTGGCGTAGCTAGCTAAAAAAATCCCGGAAGCAGGAACACTACGCAAATAAAGTGTACCCTCCCCCGCTCCTCCGGGATAAAAGTAGCATCCCTCGCGGACGCGACCCCCAATGAGCACAGGGTCAGGGAATTGTATTTGTCACCTGCAAGTATTTGACCGGCGGCGTCCCCGCTTTAAAGTTTAACCAGTTTGGGTTCGCAAAAATTGTCTGTCATAGCCTACTTTGCGGCACGTGCCACGTGGCGCCGATCGACCCGAGACCGACACCATTATCCATAGCACGTCTGGCCGTTTCGAAAGGTGCCATCCCGTTCCTATAGGCACATCAGTTTGGACAGAGTCAAGAACATTTGGACACACTGACGACAGGTCAGGCCAAGGTCTGGCCGAACTTTTTCAGCGACCTCCAAGAATTAAATCTTCAGATATAAAAGCACACTGTCCCAAAACTGTCCCACCCGGCCCCCTGTTCCTACACAACACATGGTGTCATCATTCCAAAAGTGCTTCTCGGTGAAAGTTGCGGCGTTGTCATGGAAAATATATCAGGACGATGGCCGTAAATACTACTCAATAATGACAGGATGATGTCTCCCACAGGTGCGTCGCCATGTCCACGGCGGAGGAGAGGCGCTGCTGCGGCGTCGACACGTGTCTCACGGAAGACGCAGTGAGTGTTGCTTACAGATTCAAAATACATCACCAATGATATGTAATCTTATCCCTATTTATCATAAGCATAATGCACATCCGAAGTCAGTAACGTCGCTCGTGTAGCGTCGACTAAAAAAAAGGGGACATGTTCCTTGTTGGAACAGAAAACTGATTTAAGAAGAGGGACGTTGTCGTTCATGGTATACTTCATTGTTTATGGCCAACGGTCTCTATGCTATATTTTCCAACGAATGTTTAACGCGTAATTACATTCTTTCAGCAACTGAAGCTGGTTGTCCTCACCGAGGCCACCGTGGCAGCCGCTATGGTTTACCATGCGGAAACAAGAGTGGCGCCCCTCCGCCGGCTGGAGGGAGACGCCGAACCCGGCGCCTTCAACCGCGCCCGGCGCCACCAGGCCTACCGGCAATTCGTCATGTGGCGGTAATTTGCCTAGGTCTTCGTATTGAGCTCGTTTCATATATCTATTCCGCAGTCAACGCAACTGTTGAAAAACAGCAGTTATTTTTATTGTCTGATAGCATACAATTTTCGTTATGTACTCATCTTCAACCAGGCACGTAGCCAGGATTTCGTCCTGGGGGGGGGGGGGCGCCTCGAAATACCAACTTTTAGGAGCTGGAGTTATCAAACTACAATATCAACTTTGCAACCAGCGACACCAATTTGGAATCAGCTATACCAACTTGGAATATTTTTTTTTAGGCTCAAGACCTGAAATACGTAAATCAATTGCGCCGCGGAACGGCGCGAAAATTTTGAGTTTTATTCCCTGGACAACTGCAATCTTACTGTGGAAAGGCCAAGGGTCCCTTCAGATCGTCTAGGGGCCCTTCCGACCTGTTTGGGGACCCATCTGGGATCCGCGAAAGACATGATGTGGAGTGGGTGATATATATTAAATACAAAGAGGACCTACTCCTGTACTTGTGGAGTAAGTCCTCTTTGTATTTCATCTTCATCTGTGATCTCTACGTGCTTTGGGCCCTTCCGGTCTTACCATGGACCCCTCTGACCTAAGAAGCCCCTATTGTGTATCAGGGGGCCCATTCGGCCTGTTCAGAGGTCCTTCGACCTGGCCAGGGACTGCACTGGCTGCTTTGTCGCCCTGCCGACATGCTCAGGGCCCAGGGGCCCCTCCTGTCTGGCTAGGAACTCATCCGGCATGTTCAAGGGCCCTTCGGACCGGCCCAGAGACACTTTCGGTCTAGCCAGGGGCCCCTCTGACTTGCCCAGGAGCTCCTCCGATCTGCCCAGCGACTCTTCTAGTCGGACTCCGCTGGCTGCTTTTTCGCCCTGCCGACATGCCCAAGGGGCCCTCTGGCCTGCCCTGGGGCCCCTCCGTGCTGGCTAGGGGCCAATTCGGCATGTTCAGGGGCCTTTATTACCTGCCCAGGGGCACTTTCGGTCTGGTCAGGGGTCCCTCCGATCTGCACAGGGACCATTTCAACTTTACAGGGGCGCCTTCTAAGGGGCCCTTCCGACTCTTCTGGTCGGACTGCGCTGGCTGCGTTGTCGCCTTGCCGACATGCTCAGAGGGACCTCCGACCTTCCCTGGGGCCCCTCCGTACTGACTAGGGACCCATTCGGCATGTACAGGGGCCCCTCCGACCTGCACCGGGGCCCTTTGAACTTCCCAGGGGCCTTCTGGTGTGTCCAGGGGCCCTTACAAGAGACTGCGCTGGCTGCTTTGCCGCCTTGCCGACATGCTCAGGAGCCTCTCTGATCTACCCAGGGGCTCGTTCAGTCTGGCAGCGCCTCCCTCCCCCTTGGCTACGTGCCTGTGACTTCAACACATTTTGGGGTAAAGTTTTTTCATTTTTTCGTTAGCAACACTTCAACTAAATATACATACAGTACACCAAGCTGTTGCGTCGGGTGTTTAATTAGCTAAGCGTTCATGCATTATTTCTTTGCAGTTGGGGGCGACTCGGAAGGGGGCAACGGCGCGTCGTACCAGCCTGTGTCGTGGCCGCCATCCGCTCAAAGTGGCCGGATCCAGCCGGCCACTACGTCGGCTACAAACAGCTGGAAGAAATCCTTTAGTGTGTAAAGCCCGTCGCCACTGCAGACATGTATAAGGACCCCAGATGCCCTTCCTTTTGAACCCAAGTACGCAGCACTATTGTGTTGCAAGTTATTTCGTCTATATCCCTCCCTTGTTTCTGAGTGTTTCACTTATTTTAATGCAACATTTTAAGAAAACTAATAACACACATTTTTTCTTAAAAGTTAGCAGGTATTCAAAAGTCGACAATGTGTGGACAAATGTACAGGCGCAATCATCGCTGAACGTTGTATCTCGTAAATGTAGACAATAATGCATGCCTCTCCACTGCTAACGTGTGAAAACATGATACTGGATGACAAATGAGTGTTACAAATACAAACATTGTTTCCTATATAAGCCAACTCTTATCACTATCGGAAAGACTTGGCAACACTATGACGGTCATAATACGTACAGCGGTTACATTTGGGAAACAAAGTGATCGCAACATTTCAGCTAAAACAACGCATACGAAAACCTCGTTCGGGCGTGTCCGGTGCAGTACGATATGTGAACATAACACAAAGGTTAATCAGACTAGGAGTCGAGACACGCCTGTGGTACAACACAGGAAATCTTCGTCTTCGCCGCTGATCCTACATCTGTTAAAGCAATACTCGAAGCTGACCTGCTGAAAGGGATGGGCACCGCTGGGCCGGACGCTGCTGCGGCGGCGGCCACCGTGTTGCTGGAGACGGTTGAGGGCCGAGGAAGAGCGGAGGATTGGGATGGCCCGGCTGCGGACGCGGCGGCTGCTGAGGAGTACTGAACGGCAGCCTGCGGCGGCGGGCTGAACGCGGTCAAAAGAGGCTGGGCGGAGGGCGGCGGCGACAACGCGGGCCGGGCGACGGCGGCGGCGTAGCAGGCCGCTCCGGTTCCGGCTGGAAGGAGAAAGCCGGGCGGCGGATGAACACGGGCGCCTCGGTCGGCTCCGAGGCGGGTCAGCATTCGACCGGCGAGAGAACACCTGGCGCTGCCGAATGATACCCCAGGTTATGAGTTACCTCACAAGAAACTGTTCTGCCGCATGACTCCCAAATAAGTTTAACCTTTCCTTTCTCAGCTTTAAACGCGATTGCGCTCCCTTTCCATGGCGTTCTTATCAAGCACATATCATTATTATGTTAAGATATTCCACGTCATCATAGTCACATGCCTGACTGAACTTTTACGTACCTCATGATTTGCATATCCCTGGTGGACTGTATCGCTGGGGCGCCCCTCGCCGCCGGCCCGCCAGGCTCCGGTCGTGTGGCCTGCTGGGTGGCGACGGAACCGGTTCAGCACCAGCATCCGATTGCTCATCGGCTCCTGTCAGGTCTGGAGTCCGTCCGTCCGGTGAATGATCCCCGGACACCGATCCTAGCGACGGTACCGGTACTCTGCGTGGCGACGACACCGGCCCAGCACCAGAATCCGAGGGCAGCTGGGGGTCTTAGTCCTCCTTTTCTGCCATGTCCATTGGAGTTCCTCCGTGACAGCCATCTCCGAACGCCTCTGCCGCAAGGAGAGCGTAGTTATCAATACTGCGTGTGCGTGTGCGTGTGCATGTGCGTGTGCGTGTGCGTGTGTGTGTGTGTGTGTGTGTGTGTGTGTGTGTGTGTGTGTGTGTGTGTGTGTGTGTGTGTGTGTCACGTTACCGGCCGGGCCAGGCAGCCCAGAGGCCTGTTCACGGGCCCTGCGGTTCGGCGGTCAGCAGTGGTCGGTAGCCGGTAACTAAAAGTGGGAATGGGGCGAACGGTATGACATCACACGGCTGCGGTTGGCTGCGGTTCCGGCGGTTGGCACGGAGCAACCGCAGGATGAAATGTCCGTGTGTTCAAGAGACGCCTGCTTGTGATGACGCATGCGGAAAGGGGCGGGGCTAGAGCCTGCTGGAAACCGCCGAACCGCAGGTGGTCGTGAACAGGCCTCTGGTTGGCCGCGCACGGGACAGGCGGGGGAGACAGCCAGGTCAGACACGCAGACAGAACTAGACAGAAACAGGGGAACAGCCAGGTGTCACTCAGACAGAACTAGACAGAGACAGGGGCACAGGCAGGTCAGACAAGCAGACGCATTAAAATCTGACAATGTCAAAAACGTATTATGTTATCAAATACAATGTTCATGCTCTCTGAATCCAGATCGTGACGTCACGCGGATGAATAAATGGCTCAGCCAATCATATTGAAAGCGGGGATTCGCTCTCTAGCACAGACTAATGGTACCTAATGATACCTGCAAGCTGATCGGCTGATGACAATGCTTTGGCCCAGGGCCCGCATTATCCACTTGAAAGCATATGGAGGACATAATATACCAAGATGAATTTAAGATTAATTCAAAGTTCAGGTCAATAATGATTCACTTACACATCATCTGCCATCAGCATATCGAGATGAAGTGTTGGCGTCTGCTGTGTCGCGATGCTGCTGCTGGGTGGGGCAGTTACCATGGCCGGTGTCCACGTCATATCCTTTGTCTCAGGTGGGTGGCAAGAGGACATGTGACCAAATGGAGGAATCTGATTGGAGGCCCGGGTTTGTCTAGTAAACTGGCGCATTGTCTAGTGAACTGGCGCATTAGCTACCGCCATTGCTGACAAACAAATAATGGACTAGTTGCAGGGTACCTAAGTCACTACTATTATGTGTTTGATGAAAAGCAAATTAATAACACATATTTTTTTAGATTGACACTTCACTATAAATTCCTCCGGATTATTAGTTTTTAAAATAATTAAGTATATTTACGTAATTTGAAATTCTGCTCTCCGATTGGTCGTGACGTCAGATGGCAACAGTTCAGGCGGTCAAAGTTACTTAAGGTAGTCTTGGGCGGCTCGGTTGACGCATTTCTTTTTAATAAGCTTCCCCTCACTCAAGAAGTAGTGGTGGGGAACATGATTTAACCCCCCCCCCCCGACAGATACATTTGTCAGAGGGACCCTTCAAGAAGTTGACCGAAGGCCCCGAGGTGCCCCAGCCAGTCTGAGGGGCCCTCTAAGGCCGACAGTAGGCCCCCAGTCGGCCTGAGGTGGCCCTGGCCGGAGGGGCCTTCGGTAGGCATGAGGGGCCCTCGGTAGGCCTGATGGGACCCTCGGTATGGCCTGATGGGGCCCTCGGTAGGCCTGAGGGGTCCCTCGGTAGGCCTGAGGGGGCCTTCGGTAGGCATGAGGGGCCCTCGGTAGGCCTGAGTGGCCCTTGGTGAGCCTGAGGGGCTCTCGGTAGGCCTGATGGGACCCTCGGTATGGCCTGATGGGGCCCTTGGTGAGCATGAGGGGTCCCTCGGTAGGCCTGAGGGGGCCCTCGGAAGGCCTGAGACTTCAACATGGGCCTGTCCGACGTTTTTTTGCGACTATTTAGGTCCCTGCAAAATATAGTGGCTTAAATCCGAGGAGATACCATTTCGCGCCATTTTTAGGGGGGGGGGGTTACCGTGAGATGGGGCCACTTTGATCGAAGGGGCCCCTGGGTTTGTTCCCCCCCCCCATCCGAAAATACCACCCACCGCCACGGATACCACCTCCATAAGCGCTCTATCCGAACGCGTGCGATTTGTGGGCTGTGATTGAGACCGTCTGGTGAGGAATATAAGGCGGGAAAAGCTACCGCCGGGTGATACAAAAATACCTTGTTCTATCTTCTATCCATACCCGGGTCATGAATCCACCTGCAAAGTCATTTAGTACCTAAATATTTTTTCCCTAAAAAGCATTGCAAAATCTCCATGTTAAAGCAATGGGAGTATCAGCTGACTGAGATTCCTTGGAGCCAACCACACTGGAGGATCCCGGCGATCGGTTGCACGTGCGCTGGGAGGTCACGTGACTGAAACCTTACGCCCCTACCTCTATTAAAGCACAGTGGATATAAATACAGTGGGGGCGTCTGCATTCGGTTACGTGAACGTGTGTTTGTGGCGAGGGCACTTGCGATATTCGTGGGACCATCGCGTGTTTGGCCCCGTTGGGTTATAATGGGAAATCGTGTCATTTTTTCTTCATGGATTTTTCATGACTTCATCCGGCAAGATATGTCAAAGAAGCTCATTGAGTCATGTACATAATTTATTCAGTTTTTTATGGTGGTAAATATATATTTTATAATTTAAATTCGTGAAGAACTTAGAGTTTCAATTGGATAGTCATATCGTGCGTAAGAGTATAATGCGTTGTAATGGACGTCAGCGGTCGGATACAGACTGGTTATCGATTAAACCTTGTTAAATGATTTAATCACGATTAACTATGGAACATGAATGATTCAATTACTGTTTGATCCATGGGTAACAATTTTGATACCTAAATGATTATTTCCGATTCAATGAATCAAACCATGTTTTGATCAATGCATGTTTGATTCACCATTGAAACAACATTGAAACAATCTTTTGATTCAATCTGCCTTGCTACTGTGCATATTTTGATTCAATCACGATTCATGAATCAAAAGATGTTAAACCAGTATTTTTTTTTCCATTCTAGGAATTTTGATTGAAAAATGTAATTGATTCAATCAGAGTCGAGTCAATAACCAGTCTCAGACTAGGATTTAGGAGTGATATTTTTGCAGTTGCCTAACGATATAACTAATTCTTATGCTGCCGATCAGCACTTTTACCCTGCTGGGCCCCCTGCAGGCCGACTGAGGGCTTTCGCCCTTCTGTTGGCCTTAGAGGGCCCCTCAGGCTGGCTGGGGGCACCTCGAGCCTCGGTCAACTTATTGAAGGGCCCCTCTTACAAATTTATGGGGGGGGGGGGGGGCAAAATCATGTTTCCCCCCCCCCCCCCCCCTCAGACTAGATCGGTGTTGTGTAATGCGCATCGTTCTGCGCACAGCTCTGGATTCCGGAGACAGCGGCAGCGGCAGTGGACACTGGGCACATCACCTATAGCCCCGGTGACAGGACAGGTCAGCGCTGGTTAGTCGATTATCTAAGCAGCAGGTCAAATTGGTCACATGACGGACGCCCCAGACTTGTGTATGTATATGCACTGTGGGGCCTTGCAGGATGAGGGGAGCATGGGGACAGTGTCCCACCAAAAGGACCGAAAACGGTCGAAAATTTATATATTTCTTGTTTTAAAGGAAGTCGAAGCAGCTTTAGCTGGGTCAATTTCGTTTGAAGTACAAGCAATTGAACTCTGAGTTTTTGGGAGGGAATGTGTCGGCAGTGGCGGATCCAGGGCAGATTCGGTCACGGGAAGCTGCCACGCAGCAATAGTAGGCCCCAGACTTTGGTGGGCCCTTTCGACTTTAGCTGTTGGACCCCTTGTTTTTTTAAGAAAATATATTATAGGTTGTCTTATGACTGAGAAGATTTCCGGAAATCCTCAAATATAATTGACATTTTTGCAGGATAAATTACTTTATTGCAGCGTCACAGGTGACGGATCGGCCGAAACGCAAAACAACGAAAATTCACGCGAATACTGCATTGCTACCGACAGATCAATGACAATGAACATTGTTCACAGATGTCGACGCGTCGCGAGACAAATGCGACGTACCAACCGCGCCACAATCGTCAGCCACAGGAATACTCAACCAAACATCCGATAAATCGCATCATTTTCACAACGGGCCCACCCAACCACTATACACACAAGTATTTCATGATTTGCACATATGACAAACCAGGCTTTCTTAAACGAGCTCGATATGTCCAACAAATGAATCACGCACTTTACGAGCAGCATCACATCGGCTAGCGCACGATGGATGTGCGTGAACACTTGGTGTTCGAGAAAACAAACGCAAAACATAAGTACGTTTGCACATCAGATGGGAGCGATGCCACATAATCCGTGTCCGTGATTCTGGCACGTGTGCACGCAAACGCCAGGTCACCGCCCGTGAGATAGCGCAACAGCGCCACCTCACAAAACGCACCACCCAACGATGATAATATCAACAGAGCGCTCAACGTAACGCATCGTTCACTCAACGCAACTCAGCCGATCAACTGGCCCGGCCCAAAACCAACGGATCAACAACCAACCCCGGCTAAAAAAAGTCAAAATCCACTACGCACAGCTCTCCGCTCACAACTGACTCCCAGGCCCGTCCACAGCACTGCTCGAACCGGCACAGACACGGGTGTCGCGCGAGCGCAGCGTTCACAAACCTTGTACCCGCTCCCCGCTTCGGCAACTACAAATGGGCCGCGCCTCGGTGGAGTTGTCAGCGCTTCCGAATCACTCGGCTGGATGCCGGCAGTGGGTTACCAGATCCTCTCGCAGCCCCACTAGCCGTCGTCTTGCGCCTGGTCGCGGCATCCTTTAGCGCCTCCGCGTGATCTCGCCTTCGCAGCTGAGCGACGTAGCGCATCCGGAACCTCGTCCGGAGCTGCGCGTAAGCGGTCAGCACGCGGGGGTCGAGCCGCGGCCACCTCGCGCGCAGTAAGGCCACTAGGCCGCCGACGACACCGGGCTCGCGGGAGAGGTTGTCGAGCTCCTTGTTGCGCCGTGGCAGACCCTTGCCGTGATGGACGGAACAAAAGGTGGCTTCCATTTCCCTGAAGGTGCCGAGCCACTCCCGCGAGGGCACCGTGAGGCCGCCTCGGTTCAGCAGGGTGATCCAGCGGGCGTCGTCCGGCACCTCCTCGGCGACGGCATCGGCGGTGCGCACACCCAAAGAGGGGTCCGAGCGTGCGCATTTGGCGGCCAGGAACCCCGCGGCATAAGCCATGCCGTAACTCTGCGCGCGAGTCTCAGCGTCCGACTCCGAGGGGCCGGCCTCCGTTGGATCGCCACACGAGGCCAGGCCAATCTCCCCCAAGACGGCTGTCGGGATGGCCTCAGCAGCCTCCGGCTCCGGCTCCTCCTCCCCCTCGGCCGGCTCACAGATTCCGCATCACGCTCCAGCTGTTCGATGCGGTGCTCAAGCGCCCTGATGACATCTGCTGCCGCTGACGGAGCCTGGCAGCGAGGGCAGCGTTCCGCCATTGCTGAGTCCAGCTGGGTGCTACTGCTGGCCACAGGCCCGCTCGCAGCCTCGTGGCGAGGGTCACGTGTCACCGTGACTGAGGCGAGCTGGGCCACAGACCCGCTCGCAGCCTCGTGGCGAGGGTCACGTGTCACCGTAACTGAGGCGAGCTGGGCCACAGACCCGCTCGCAGCCTCGTGGCGAGGGTCACGTGCCGCCGTGGCTGGGGCGAGCTGGGTACTGGCCACAGGCCCGCTCGCAGCCTCGTGGCGAGGGTCACGTGCCGCCGTGGCTGGGGCGAGCTGGGTACTGGCCACAGACCCGCTCGCAGCCTCGTGGCGAGGATCACGTGCCGCCGTGGCTGGGGCGAGCTGGGTACTGGCCACAGGCCCGCTCGCAGCCTCGTGGCGAGGGTCACGTGCCGCCGTGGCTGAGGCGATCTGGGCCTGGGTGCTGTGTAACGCAGGAGCACTGCAACAACAATCCATGCACACCCAATTAGAACATTGTCAAAAGCCATGATGGATAAGAAAGATGTGGCTACATTTCAGCCATAGGTTCTCTATCAATTTTAGGTGGTGTCTTTACTCTTTAGGTGCCATTTTCAATGACTGAGAAAAGCTCATTCTGGATTTATATTCCATTTTTTTACAGCTGCACAAGTTACTGGCCAAAACATGGTAAATTATGGCATACTTGATGACGACAGGTGACAACAATTACAAATAATATCTAATGCACATTCCTTGTCACACATATTTCCTAAAACGTTAGCACACTACATCCATAAATTATGTTACGCTAGGAGGGGAGGCGGTCCTAACAGTGTAACTAGGATGTAATATAATAATATTTTGGGCTTAACAACTCACAAGTTTCTAATGGCCAATTACTCAGACCAACCAGGGTATAACAAGAGGGGAAGAGTCTAAGGCATAGTAATTATATATAAGCAGTGTTGCTGATGCATGTGTGCCTAATCTGTCCTTTGAATGAGTACCAACGGCTACAGGGACCTTGGAATCAGATGACACAGTCGCACAGCATTGCACAGAGTAACTGCATGGTACAGCAGCACTAACAAAATGCAACTACACTCAGGTTTTTACGATACACTACACTTTGCATTAGCATAACATGGGGAGGGTGGGTCTGGGGCCAGCATAACCAGAGTGTAATGGGGGTAAAAATGGCTGAAAATGTGTAACATAATTTATGGACGGCCCCAAAGCAGCATACAAAATGAGTGACTGGAAAAGTCATACAGTGTTTTGTTCAGCACTTACCCAAACAGTACACCCTGGTAGTTGTTGTACTTAAAGATGGTTGGCACGGAACTTCCCTCAGCAAAATGGCAGGAGCATAAACAGGATTCATTTGTTGGTTGTTCATCATGTCGTCTGTAATAGTAAGGAAAAAAACCAAAGGTAAGAGGCTGGTAAACATCAAACATTAAATGTGAATCACACAAAATTCACATTAATCAAATTACAATTAGATCGTAGCTTGAACTGAGCATTTAATGCAGCATTACATTTTTTGTTTCATGAACTGGTCCCGGAGAGAACAAATCCATAGGTGGAGAGGTGGGATCCATAGGTGGGATCCATAGGTCACTAAACCTCTGTTCCTGGCGCAGCGCAGGACTTGTATTTGAGACCGAAGGTCGGCCGCACAGCGGCTGCTACCACGATTTGACCTTGCACATCAATCACCGGCTCACAAAATTATTAGTTAGTGATTGAGTAGTAAACAGGCCTACACCATTAAGTATACCCTCCCAATAACGTCATCAAGCCGGCTGCACTGCCCGCCACTTGTTCAGGCTCATCACACTACCTACAGTGTTGTGAACGGAAGTGTGATGCCTGCACCAGTACCAAATTCTTTAGACCTAAAGGGCCATAAAGTTGCAAACAAAAATCAAGGCTGATTTCATGCATCAGCATAATGCTGCATCTTGTAACCCAGTGGCAGTGTGGATTGCAAATTTGAATTCCTTAACAGTGTACCAGTACCTTATTATAATAACTGTCCTCTTAGACTCTTACCTTACAGCCCTTATCCAAGCGGCCTTAGCCTTGCGGTCCTTCGGAAATCGTTTAAATTTGCACTTGTTGGCGTTACCATAGCGGTGGCTGCAACCTGGTGCAAAACACCCACCCATACCAATACTGCCAATATTTATATATAAATATATGTATATATCTATCTGAACTCAATTACCTTGATAACAAGCTCGGATAGGTACAAAGATACGAAGCAAGAAGTACCAAAACATACGAACATCAAATCGTCTAACACGCGCCAAAAATGCAAGCGAAATCCTGGGGTCCAAGGTAAAATTGATCACGTCAGACGCCCCCCACCTGTATTAAAGTACCTTCCTTTTTCTCTGGTGCTGCTGATGGGCTGAAAATTGAATTGACTGTCTTGTGGTCCAACCCTTACAATTTGACATGGCAACATACCCAAATAGCCTCACCAATGATAGGTGGAGTGTGTGCCCTTAGGCCCACACAAGAATGATAGGCCCCACAATTGGTAATTGTGAAAACCCCATGTTGCCGGTGGACTATTTCCTAACACTGTATTCACGACATGCGAGTAAGTAACCGAGTTCGCGTGAGGCAACGTGCCGCGCGTCTACGCGTCTACGCAGCACCGCAGCTCTAAAGCGGAGTTCACAGTGAGAGTGGCGGACGCCAAAAGACATCTGCCATCCGTCATTTTGCCGGACGCCAGCCCGACTGATCAAAGTCGAAAAATGGTAGCCATTGGCAGATCCGCCAGGCTTCCAAATGTAGGTGCCGAAAGTGGCGCTCTATATTCATAACTGCGTTTTTGTTGTGGGATTTTGTTTGTATGTTGACGTTTGGTTGATGTGTTAACCCGCGAGTTACTGGGTGGGGGCTATTTTTGCCCCCCCCCCTCCCGTTATTTTGCAATAACTCCGTAACGAACACCGGTATCGTCACCAAACTTGCAGTACCTTCGCTCACATCAATTCTACATGTGGGCAAAAGGAAAAATATGAGGTTATGATAGGTCAACCAGGAAGGACGTCAGAGTGACGTCATGTTCTTCGGTTTTTATTGCAAAATCATGGTTTGCGGAAAACGCTGTCAAAGGTACGATGTTTGATATAAACTCAATTGTTTACAATCAAATTACTGACAATAGACCGGGCTATCCAACTGCTATCTCGGATTTTTGAGTTTTGTTAATTCAAAATTTTGAGAAATCCAAATACATTTTTGTTTAAAATACAATTTTCAAGAAAAAATCAGAATTAAAAAACAAACGGAATATATGTGATCGAGACGTGTGCGGTGAATGTGTACCAAATTTGAAGTCGATATCTAAAATAAATGGCAATCAGTTCAGTCAGGTTGTTTTATGAAGAAAGGCACATTTTCAAATGAGCATGTTGAACAATGTTGGTGTATTTATACCACTGGTGCATCTGTGTAAGCACAACACTGGACTATACCGCTCTGAACTACAGCCCTAGTCTGCAGCACATCACTCTGCACAGCACAACTCTGAGACCACAACACGCGCCCATAGGAACTTACTCGCTAAACATGCGGTAAATTTCGTCGCGAGCACGCTTTGCGGCCTGCGCGTCACGGCTGTCCAGCTGGGCAAGCACGAAGCTTGAAAACGTCGCGTTCACTGACTTCGAAGAGGCGCGGTTGTGTGCCATCTCCTCCATGATGCGCTCCTCCACAGATGGCGACTCGCTCGCTCGTCGTTTTTGGCGCTGCGTAACGCGCTGCTGCTGCTGCCTTCAACTGCTGAGAGGAGCTGGATGGATACTGACGGAGCGGCTAAATGCTGCACCAACTCATCGACGTTCTCAAACACTATAGGAATGTCCGCGGAAGTGAAGTGTCCGGGCTCCAGCCGGCTCTCGACGGCGGCAGGAACCGCAGCGGCAGCGGGAGCGGTCAGGTCACCGGCGGCATGAGCGATCAGGTCACCGGCGGCATGAGCGGTCAGGTCACCGGCGGTAGGCGCGGTCAGGTCACCGTCGGCAGGAGCGGTCAGCCACCGGCGGCGGGAGCGACTGAGGCGGACGTCCTGGGCATGCCATGGACATCGGGAGCCGCCAGGGCAGCAGGAACTGAGCGGGTCCGGAAATGGGCGGACGAGACGTTCCTGAAAGTTTTAGAAATGGTTCAGACCTAAAAAGCACGCATAAAAAACGTCACCGCCAACGACAGTAGGGCATGACAGGGCAGGACAGGACAGGACAGGGCAGAACAGGGCAGGGCAGGGCAGGGCAGGGCAGGGCAGGGCAGGGCAGGGCAGGGCAGGGCAGGGCAGGGCAGGGCAGGGCAGGGCAGGGCAGGGCAGGACAGGACAGGACAGGACAGGACAGGACAGGACAGGGGAGGGCAGGGGGCAGGACAGGGCAGGACAGGACAGGGCAGGGCAGGGCAGGGCAGGGCAGGGCAGGGCAGGGCAGGGCAGGGCAGGGCAGGGCAGGGCAGGGCAGGGCAGGGCAAGGCAGGGCAAGGCAGGGCAAGGCAGGGCAAGGCAGGGCAAGGCAGGGCAAGGCAGGGCAAGGCAGGGCAAGGCAGGGCAAGGCAGGGCAAGGCAGGGCAAGGCAAGGGCAGAGCACATGCTTGAAAACTTCACGAATGCATTGGTTAGCTGGTGAGCTTTCAAACGGTACCCATATTGCCTATGTTGTAACGTATTATGAGCAGCCAATGCTCCAGGTCAAGTCAGGTCACGTGTCAAGGTCACACATGAAATATTTGACATCACATATAATCGAAAACATTATGAATGGATTGGTTATTCTACGGCCTTTCAGATGAGATCCATATCGGCATATGTTCAAAACATAATGGAAATAACTACTCTAGGGTACTCAGGTCAGGTCACGCGACAGCGCCGATTTTAAGTACCGTTTTTTTCTCTAAACTTATGAATGGCCCACACCAATTTTGTCCCAGTTTGCAGAGGACATGTTGGGCAATGTTATATGTAAGAATGAGCCAAATTGGAGGTGGCATGATTTTTGCTATTCAAATTTTAATATTTCAGTTCAAAGTCAAATCAGGTCAAAGGCCATTGACCTTAAATGTTTTATGTGCAAAATTAAGATGGGGCCATTGCCTATTGCATGCATTTTGTTTCGTGAGACTGGGGCACAAACTTGCGAAGTTATAAGTTCTTCAATTTTGGGATGTAATTAATTAATATAATTACTAATCAAAGTTCAATGACCTCTAGCTCAGTGAACCCAGGTCAAATTTCCAAATCAAAGCTCCTGAGATCCCCCTCCCCCCCCCCCCCCCCCCGCCCGGCGGGGGCGCCGAGCCGCCCAGGGATCACCGTGCAGTCTGGACAGGGGCGCCGAGCTTCCCAGAGAGGAGCGCCGAGCGGCACGGAGATGGGCGCCGAGCTACGCGGACAGTGCGCCGAGCGGACCGCAGAGCTGCCGGGGGAGGGACGGACGCTGAGCGGTCCGGGAGCGCCATGCAGTCCGAACAGGGGCGCCGAGCTGCCCGGAAGGGGCGCCATGCAGTCCGGAGTGAATCAATCCACTATTTAACACTCTGGGGCTGGTTCAGTTACAACATGGACACAAATTAGTTCCACAACAATCATGGGTGGGGCTTTTTTCAGCCCGAGCCTGGATACAAATCCAAGAGTTCTGTCTCTGTTGTGTGTCGTGATATGATGCATGCGCTTTTAGATATAGCCATGACAATTTTTCGACCTCAACTATTAATTCATTAATTTTCTGTTCAGAAAACCCTTCCATTTTCTGAAAGACAACATGCATATGCATTATTATTATAGTTTTTTAAAGGGGATTTTTTTTAATCTGACCACGGGGCCCAAAGCAGACTTGTGCTTGATTCCGTTTCAGCGGAATCGATTACGATTTCATGTCAATCCAGATGGGTTTCGAATTGATATTTCACTAGGGCAATCAATTTCGAACCCGATTCCAGGGCACTCATTCCGAATCTGATTCCATTGATTTCAATTTGATTCCACTCTAGATAAAAAATGTCAGATTTTACACACATTTTGTACAAACGACTCAAATGACACGAATAACAATATTAAATGTATTACACAGGTATACCTGACAGGCACCTGGGAATGCCGGAGGGGCCCCTGTGCAGTGTGCATGTCGGAGGGACCCCTGAGCAAGTATGCAAGACGACAAAACAGCCAGCAATCAATTTACAATACATAAGCCGTCTCTTACAAGGTCGAAAGGTCCCATGAGCAGGCTGGAGGGTCCCTGGACAGACCAGAGGGCCTCTGGGAAGCTCAAGGAACGTTGTAATGTTACCTCGACACTCAAAACATTGTCAACATTCAGTCGGGTGAACTATGGTTATCTGGACCCATTTTTGGAACGTTCCATTTTTGGAACACTGTATCCAAAAATGGAAACGCTACTTCCAAAAATGGGTACGCTACTTCCAAAAATGGGTACGCTCGTTCCAAAAATGGGTACGGAAATAGACCTTCATGACTAAACGTGATCCACACATTGATTGGAGCGTCAACGCATTGTGCCAATGACGTCACCAGATTCAGCACCCTTGACTTTATTGATAGCATGAGCATTACAAAAATCCGAGGTTTCTTTCAAATTTTATTGAAGTTGCACGATTTCGGGGCGACACTTTTTTTGCCGCCCTGAGATTGTGCAATTTCAATAAAATTTGGAAGACAATGGATTTCCGTAATGCACACGTTGTCAATAGAATCAAGTACTGAGCTTGATGTCATTGGCACAATGCGTCGACGCACCATCAATGTGTGGATCACGTTTAGTCATGAAGGTCGATTTCCGTACCCAATTTTGGAACGAGTACCCATTTTTGGAAGTAACGTACCCATTCTTGGAAGTAGCGTTTTCAGTTTTGGGTACGGTGTTCCAAAAATGCTGAACATTTCAAAGTGGCGGACGCCAGCCGCAATCAGCTGTTGCGATCCGGCACTTCGGCGGTTGGCGGACGCGTGTTTCGCTCAGTTCACACCGCGCGAGGGTTCCGGCACCCGCCGGTCCGCCAAAATACTGGCAGATTGGCGGATTCGTCAGTGTTTTGGCGTCCGTTAACCCGCGCGGCGCTGGGGTCTCCAGCCGAACGCGCGGCGCTGGGGGGGGGGGTAAATTTTACCCCCCCCCCTCGTATCTTCCGAACCAATAACCGCAGCGAGACGCGCAATGCGGCGATCGCAAGCTCTCAACGAGAAGAATCGAATGCATACTCGAAATTCTTAAAATAAGGTCACATGTCAGGTCACGTAAGGTCAAATGTAAAATGTAAGTATTTGAGTTTTTGGGGCTATACTTTCCATCCAAAGCCTTATATTGCAACTATTATCTCACAAAGTGCTCCAGAGTGTATAATGCATTTCCCGCATAAGTAAAAGTGAAATTGTAAGCAAAGGTCAAGGTCAAGGTCAGGTCACACAAGGTCACAGGTCTACGAAAGCCATGCGACACATGTTGTATGGGTTATTTTACACGTATAATTCGATAGAAGCAGCCATTTTCACAGCCTGACACCATATAATCGTCCTCAGGTCAAGGTCAGGTCACAATAAGGTCAAAATTTGAAATTGATTAATCTAAATAAACATTGCATGTTTCTAGACTAGTTTTGTCTTCGAAATACAGTGGTGGCATTTATTTGTCTGTATCTGGTCAGTAAAAGCCAAAAAACGCAATTAAAAAAAATGACCGTCATGAGTTTCTTGTTCTTAGAGAGCCATAAGTCAGTCAAAAATAAAGAAATTGCTTTGAAATTTTGTTTGAACATCGTTCATACTCGGTTCTCTAATATATCTTCCGTTTTTTTTTTAAATCTTCAAACAAAAAACTTTGGTGGAAATTCTTCCCCAAAAATCAGTTTTTTGCATTTTTGGGGGTCAAAAACCCAAAATTTTGAAAATCTGAGATAGCCATGTCAAAGACAATGTTATTTCCCTTCTTTTGACTTCTTTTATTTGCAATTTGCAGTAACACGATATTGTCTACGATTTTTCAAACATTTAACGTTTTTCACCCAAAATGACATGGCATGACGTCACTAAAACGTCATTATCTGCCACAAATTTTCACGAATTTAAAAACAAAAAATGGCAGAAGACGTAGAATTGATGCACCATAAGCTACCGTAAGTTTCACTTTGATATCTGTCATAGTTGTCAAGTTATGGAGAAAATCCGGGAGGGGGGTAAAATTTACCCCCCCCCCCAGCGCCGGTTAAAGCGCAGTGCGAACTCCCCTTAACTCGACTCTCCGCCGGCCCCCGGCCGCGGGCAGTCACGTTACCGGCCGGGTCAGGCGGCCCTGGTTGGCCGTGCACGGGATAGGCGGGCGGCGCGCGAGACCCACACAGCCCACTAGAACCAACATAATTACATTAAATAGATAGAAGTGCTTACATGGGTGTGGATGCCACCAGTTGGGGACCAGGTTGCACTGGTGTCACACTGCCAGCCGCCTGGTGACATCTGCAGATGCAGCATGGTGCCGGAAGAACTGCAGATGTTGTCGGCTGAGGGAAGAATAATTACACTTCTTGGTAGTCTCAAACGATGCTTCAGTGATTATAACTGGTACAAAGAAAACACTATCTTTCATTTTGTTCCTCTGCTAAATGTGCAAAACATGATTCACACTACTACATAGCATCAAAATATACATGCCAGTGTTGCTTGCTCTGTCAGAACCATCGACGGAACGACAGAGTGGCGAAATACCCGCGACACCGGGCGAAAAGAACCATGAGCGTTTCGTTCATACCAGTGTGTAATATCTGTCTCTAGCAGCCTCATAACTTATCACATTTCCAAATGATAACCTTGTAAAACAAAGTTGTGTCAGGGTGAACATTTCAGATGAAACTAGCTGATACAGTACAACAAAAACAAGCCATAAGGGATGTAACTTGCCAGCTGCTCTTGTGTTGTGGCTGGATCTCACCTGAGCATCATCCATGGCTTGCACAGTGTCCTCCTCCTCGGAGCTTGGAACATCAGCACCAGCTCCAGATGTTGCAAGACGCTGTAAAACACCAGAATAATTTGAAACAAACTATAAAGTTATTAAATTGCAGCTCAATACGGGTTATAATAAAGTTGTCTTAGGGTGAACAGCTCAGTTGAATTTAGCTCAAATGGTACAGCATAAATGGTACCTCAAAGCACGTTTTCAGTATGGATGCGGACTGTGGTCAATGCCACTTAGAGCATATAAAATGTGGAAGCAGTAATAGGCTAAGCTCCCAATGATGATTGATCGCACTAAACTATACAATATATCATAGGTACGTAGGGTACGTATCAGGAATGATATAGGCAAGGGTGGCCTGTAACTCCCGCTCAGCTGTTACAATTATTGTCTGATCTCAAACATTTTGTCATCAACATTGAGGTTTTAGGGCACAAAGACTACATTGGCCTACAGCTTCAAGGAATGTTAAGAATGAGCAATACATTTCAGTAGGTACATTCATATTTTGTGTTGGCATAAGCTTCATAAACAATACTTCAATATTGTTGATGAATCATGCTGGTAATTTGTTTTACCACTTCAACTTACATTTGAATCTGGTGTTGCATCGCTGAACAGGAGTGCGCGTTGCAAACTCCATTCACGGAATGCCTCAGGACCAAAGTGAAGTTCACACTCCCCTGCTCTTTGGTGCAACATCTATTCCACATGTTGTCAGCCCCTTCCTCTTGTAGAAGTCATTTTTTGGAAACCTGGGGGCAAGTAAAATTTAACTGAGAATGATAAAGGAGCATGCTTCTAGAAGGTTGTATGAACACAAATAGTATCTAATACAAATGGTTCCTGATGGTTTTCTTAGTTCAGATGACACTTTGAGGTATTTGGGTAAACTACAGTAACTCTGAACATGTCCTAATGACAGACTATTCATGGCATCATTGATGTGTACAATATTGATGCACTACATTGGGTCTGTTCCAGTGGCTCCTCCCGGGAGAACAAGTTCATAAATAATTCAATGGGTGAAGATGCAAGGTTGATGACATTACAAAACTGATATTTTTGATAGAACAATAAACCATTATGTATTTATCTAAAACAGTCTCACAGTTCCATTGCTAGCTGGGGTTTGTTTCTTTTTATTGGAAGGTGAGGCACAATTGCATTGGAGCGTGAGGTGGATTGAAGGGAACCCAACCAGGTGAGCAAAGCGTGGAGGGAAGAGTGACCATCAGTCAGTGAACACTGCACTTTTACATTCATGGTGTGAATATTGCTCCAGTGATGTCATATTTTATGCGACGTAAGGCGACCTGTTCCCTGTCCATCCTGAACATCACAGTATTGGTAGGCCAGGCATCACACTTCCTTACACAGCACTCTAGGTAGTGTCACGACCCTGAGCAAGTGGTGGGCGCTTTGCAGTCGCCTTGATGATGTCATTGGGAGGGTATACATAATGGTGTAGGCCTGTTTAGTACTCGAACAGACTTAATGCATAGGCCTGTTTACTACTCGATCAGAGTTAATGGCGTAGGCCTGTTTACTACATGATCAGACTTAATGGTGTAGGTTAGGTTAGGCTAGGTTAGTTTAGGTTATGGTACCTAAACTAGCCTAACCTAAAGCCCAGGCTACACTATGCATGATTTTTCAAGGAAATCATGTGTGTGTTCTCCGTGTTTGCAGAACTTCCTTGACGTCCGGGATCTGCCAGTCAAGCAAATCACGCAAGAAAATGGATAAACTACTGCATTTTTGTAATCGATAAACCACTGCATAAATATCTACCAGCTTCAACACAAACTTCAACACTCACAATTTGCTCAAACGCTTCTTCAATCATCTTCCGCCACGATACTCAGCACACATTATTCAAGTTTAGGTCTAGTATAGACCACAATACGCAAAATCAAGCAAAATGATAAAAACCCTGCAACATGCAATCTCTGAAAACACGACAAGTTCAGAATTTTGAACTTTTCATTGTTCCGTCTGTGACGTGTCTGGAGAATTTCCTTGACGTTTCATCCAGGATCTGCGTGATGTGCCAGTGTAGCTCACCCAATGCATTTACTATCAGCTGAACTTGCTCTGTCACACAAATCCGGACAACACTGATAACACCCACATGATTTTCAGGAAATCACGCATAGTGTAGCCTGGGCTTAACCCTGCCATTATGTCTGATCGAGTAGTAAACAGGTCTACACCATTAAAGGAAATAGTTCACCTTGGAAATTTTTTACCCAACACCATTTGATTACATTGTTTAATACAATTTCTTTTTATATTGTCAAAAATGGCCTTATATCGCACCGAGTCAGGACAGAAGGCCCATGTCTGATACATTACATAAGGCTTCAATGTAGTGTTAAAAAAGGAAAATTGTCAGAACCATACCCACCCTTCCCTTATTCCCACCAATGATACTATTTTTGCTCAATTGCAAATTGTATAATTACCAGGGGATCAGGATGACACTGATGCAGTGACACTTGCTTCCTTCCAAATTAGATTGGAAAAATACTTTACAGAGAAATTGGTTTGGTTTGTGGACCAAGCACCGCATTCTCTTGGGACCAAGGTGCTAATTGGAACTCTCACCCTGTTCCGAGGGGTATAGGGAGCCGGGCAGACTTTTTCAGAGGCCCGCCGAGGGATTGAACCCCGGTCCCCGGCACAGAAGGCAAGTATCTTACCACTGCGCCGAGTTGCTCGCCCACTTTACAGAGAAAGGATTCAGATTAGTTCATCAATACTGTGGCCTTCTTTTATGCAGGTAGAGCAAAGGGGATTTGAAGGGGAAAAACTGGTGGAGGGGGGGGGGGGGGGGGGGGCAACCTTGGATAGGTCCAAGAGGCTCTTTGTTGCACTTTTCATTTGTCTTATCTTACCTAAAAATACGACGCTTTGGGGCTGTTGCTTCACAGAGCACACAGCTGATCCCCATATCTCTCCACGGTCATATAATACTGTATCTTTCGTATCTCTACATCGTATGTATCACTCGAGCTACGTGAACCGCACTGGTCAAACTATTCCTACAATAATCAAGATATCAATTCGACCGAATCCATGATAGGGTACCTATTTACTTTCAACAATTATAATATATTTTGTTCAGAACATGCAAGCTATATGCATATGCACTTGTACGCCCAACAAACTAGCCAATCAGCACGATGATTCCGAAATTCACTAACCAGTTTGCTGCCACTAGCCAGTTGCCAGAACACGGACAATACCGTTCAGCGAACCGATCGGCGGTCCGCTTGCTAGCACAGTATAAGGCGCCCAACTTCAGCTGCAAGCTGATTGGCTGATGGTATAGCCTCTGCCCGGGCGAAAACCAGCACAACATTCTTTACCCAGCACCGCATTCCTTTGCCAAAAAATCAAATATATTCGGCTGTAGAGTCTTTTCAGTCAAGGGAACTTGCAGATAGGGGTTTTCCAACACAGGCTACAACACTGCTATCTCATTTTAAAACTAATGTTGAAGGTGAACTATTTCCTTTAAGGCTTTAAACTATTCCCTTTAACATGTTTGCCAGGGCATCTATATGGAGATATTTGTACTTTTATTTAAAACCTGATGTCACGTTAATGTTATTACAACCGTCTTCTCTGATCGCATTTCGCATTTACCATTGTGTCACAATCTGAATTGGTATTAATGAGAACAGCTCCCCGATTTAGCTGCCCTGGCTTGTTAGGCTGGAAGCTCGTCCTGCCTCGGGAGTGCTCTGCTCTGCCTCCGAGTCTGGTCTATCTGGTCCGATGCTGTCCTGCGGCGGCAATAATGCGGCGCCTTCGCCGCACTCTGCAGCAAGGTGGGAAGCGGACGGCAGTCGACGACGACGTCATTTCCATGGTGATTGGTCTCTGACGACAGAAAATAAGAGGTCAGAGGAGAGAGGAAGAGGGGAAAAGCAAAAACGATGTCAAGAGGCCAAAATAAAGAAAGAGGGTGAGAGGGAGAGATGCGTGAGCGGCGACATACGAGGTGAGTAGAGGCGAGGAAGCCTGAGGACACAGACTCAGAGGGAGGAAAGCTAGGGGCAGTACGCACGATAATTGCAGGTGGATAAATCGTGATGGTAATGATTAGAGCTGAAACTGGAAAGTAAATACTTTGTTGTAATCAATTAAACCGCGAGTCACTGGGGGGGGGGCTTTTTTAGCCCCCCTTGGGAATATTAGGAATATCTCAATAACTAATGCAGATATCGACGCCAAACTTTCAGTACCTTTCCGGGCATCATTTTACACCTTTTGAGATAAAAAATGAAAAAATTTCTTCAGATTTTTTTTCGAGATATAGTGCATTTAGTGACGTCACTAAACACGATTTTGACACCAAAATCGGCTAAACTTTGCCAGGCCGTACAAATGCTGCATTTGAAGTAAAATGCAATCGAAAAGCGCTAAAAGGTAGACAATTGCAAGGGCTACAAACCAGCTATCTCGAAATTGCGACAATGTTGGTTTTTTAACCCACAAATTTCAACAAAAACACTTTAAAAAAAAAAAGCTCACAAAATCAATTTTTTTCTCAAAGATATTGAAAAAACGGAATATATGTCAGATAACGACATATGGGCAACTACCATACAAAATTTCAAAATGATATCATCTTTTTTGACTGCAATGGCATATAAAGTATGGGTAAATCATGACGTCATATTTTCAAATTGCGTTTTTGGGCTTTTATTGACCGGATACAGACAAATAAATGCCAGCACTGTTTTTGTTAGATAAAATTGATATAGAAACATGCTTTTTCATTTCGATTGATAAATTTCAAATTTTGACCTTCAGTGACCTGAACTTGACCTGAACTTGACACTAACTTCACGTAATTGAAGTCAGGTGGTAAAATTACTACCACTATCGAATTCTACGCGTAAAAGCATCCATGAAACATGTGCTGCATGACTTTCGTAGATATTTTGTGTGTAGTGACATTTTGTGACCTGACCTTGACCTTGATCTTTTCCAACAATCTAACTTTAGCTTATGTGGGATATGTATCATACCTTTGACAGCACTTTGGGTGATTATAGGCGCAATTGAAGGCCATGGATGGCAAGTATTGTCCATAAACTCAAATACCTCGATTTTGACGTTTGACTTGACCGTGACCTGACATGTGACCTTAATTTGAAATTGTTAAGTTTGCGTTAGGTTTATCTCATTGAGCGCTTTCGACGAATGCCGCCTTGCGCGTCCCGCTGCGATCATTGGTTCTGAAGATACCAGGGGGGCTACCCCCCCCCCGTGAGTCGTGTTACAGAATATACCCCAGTGACTGCCGGGTTAACCAATGTCCACACGGGAAAAGGATAAAGTGGAGATTTCCGAACAAGCAATTCCCAATGATAATTAACTCCTCATATTAATTTATTGCTGATCAAGACACGTTTGGTATTAATAACTTCTTCAGTTGGTCATTACAAATGGGAAGTCATTAAAATGGGACATCTCCCATTTATAATGACCAACTGAAGAAGTTCTTAATATCAAATGCGTCTTGGTAATGGTCAGCAATAAATTAATGAGGAGTTGACTGTTTAAAGTGTGCAAAAAAACGGCGGCGCGCAGCGTCGCCGTTTTTGCGCTATCCTCGAAACACCGGAGGGGTGGGCGGATTTCGCCCCCCCCCCCCTCCAGGGCGCGTGTTAAGATGTGTCTGAGGTTACGGCAGTTGCCGTTACCAATTGCTACGAGCGAGCGCGAAGCGCTCGCTCGTCTTTCCGTGGTATATGGTACAAATCTTAATATGAGCAGCCCGGCCCGGCCCGACCCGTGGCGACGCTTTTGAGAAGCTCATATCTCTGCAACCACACGTCTGATTGACAAGCTGACTTCTTTGCTGAGCAGCCCCATCCAACCTACCCTGTTTGAGACCGGTGCCGACTCATGTGGGTGACTACCACTGCGCGTGGCACGTGCCGCGTGAGAAGTGTTGAAAAGTGTTTTCTCGCAAAAACTCTGCAACGGCTGAGCCGATTGTGTGCAAATTTGGTGTGTGGTTACTGGTTAGGGACCCCTCAGCTGCGAATTTTCCACAAGTCAGGGGTGGGGTGCCTTTGCACGTGCGCACGTCCACACCCCTATTTTATATCTCAAGAACGGCTGAACCGATTGCGTTCTAATTTGGTGTGTGGTTAGGAACCTCTCAGCCGTTGCCTTTCCACAAGTCAGGGTGGAGTGCATCTGCACGTGCGCACGTGCTCACCCCTATTCTATATCTCAGGAATGGCTGAGCCGATTGTGTTCAAATTTGGTGTGTGATTAGGGACCTCTCAACCGCCAGTTCCCCACAAGTCCTGCGTGTGGTGCCTCTGCACGTGCGAACGTGCACACCCCTATTATATATCTCAGGAGCGGCTGAGCCGATTGTGTTCAAATTTGGTTTGTGGTTACGGACCCCTCCGCCACCGCCTACCCACAAGTCATGCGTGGGGTACCCCTGCACGTGCGCACGCGCGCACCTTTTTTGTAAATCAGAAACTACTTGCCCGATCGAGTTGAAATTCCCCATATATTTCCTTCGCGCTCGCTCGTTCATCGCTAACTACGGCGCCTTACTGGTTTAACTCTCGCCCCACGGGAGTTTTTTTTCACCTTCGCCCTACGGGGGGGGGGGGCCTGACAGGCCACCCTGTTAACTTCCAAACAAAGCAACTTAGAGCAATGCGGTAAGAACCAGCATGTTGCCTGTCATGATAGGAATCTAACATTATGCGATTTTTAGGTTTCAGTTGAACGGGTGACCTTCCAGGTCAAGTGAATGACCTCAGATTTACCACGTCCAGAACAGCGGTTTTGCTCTTCAGAAAACTTCAAAATTAGAAATTGATATAAAAAAGGAAGATATTGCTTTGAAATTTGGTATGGATATTTTCAATACCTAGTTCTCTCACATATATTCCGGTTTTTCTAACATCTTAGAAAATGTTGATTTTGTGGGGATTTTTCCAAAACAAATATTTATTTATTTATTTTAGGGGTAAAAAACGCACCTTTTTTTTAAAAATCCGAGATTGCCATTTTAAATAGAATGCCATTTTGTATCTTTGGTAAATTGCGTTTGTAATTTCCTGTAAAACTCTGTTTTCTACTATTTTTCAAATATTTATCGTTTTTCCACCAACATGACGTCATCAAAACATGATTATCTCCGAAACCACTCAATACATTTCAATTTTTTTTACAGCATACGTAGAGTTGTTGTAAACTTAGCTAACAAAAAAAAATCAGCAAGATGCGCCGCATGTGTAAACAGTTATTTAAGAAAACCTCAGGGGGAGGGGGTCTGTCAGCCCCCCCCCCCCTAGGGCGAGGGTTAATGTGTGGACAAGTTATGAATGGTCAAAGGCAAAATGGCAAAAATGTGATTTGTTGAGAAATGTGTTTCACATAATGTCCTTTTTCTAATTCCATTGAATCCCATTTTTCTTGTATTGTGAATTATTAGATGATTAAACAATCCCCAGCAAAAGTTGCTGATAATTTCTTTGGAAGCAGGGGATGTGTCAATTTTTGGTTGGATTTCAGGTGCTTTTAAGAGAATATGACCCTTCTACCCCCCTCCAAATCTGCTAGTTTAGTGTCTGATGTGACCTGTGCTTTCAAGATGTCTCGGTGTGACATTTTCCTCAAAAGTTGTCCATGTATGTGCTGAACTTGAACTGGGTAGGGAAGTACAGGAGCATTGCTATGCAATTTTGAGTTGGGTGGGGGGTGGGCAATCATGTTTTTTTGTCTCCCCTCCCCCACTCCAGTAAGACTAATTTTAAATCCTGCTAATCTGGGGTGGGGGGGGGGGGGGTGTGCAGAGCAGGGGCGTAGCTTCTCCAGAAAAGTTGGGGGGGGGGGGGGCTGAGCTGGGAAAATCGCTTGAAGTACTGTCAAAATCCACAAAAATACAGATTTCTCCTCGGATTTGACCCACTTTCTCGTCCACGTGGGGGGGGGGCTGAAGCCCCCTCAACTGAATAGGAAACTACACTCCTGGAACCCCCCCCCCCCCACCCCCTCTAACTAGAAAACTAAAAGGGCTGGAAAGACGCGGAAAAGGCGTTCGAAAGCTCTTGACAAGCACATTCGAAGGTACTTCGGATATTTTGTTTTCCTCAAGTCAATATTGAGGTCACCAGAGGTCATCAAAGGTCATATTTTCCAGTTTTAGGACATCGCTCCAGAAACCCCCAGATATCACAAGAACTATGATAGCTCAGAACAAACGGAAAACAGCAATGGAAAGGTTTTGAATTCAATCGCTGAAGTGTCCTCAGATTTGAGCTCAGGGCAATAGTTTAGGCTCCAGAGCTCATCAAATGTCAAAAAGGCTATTAAAAACAGTTTATCACGAATAGCTTTTTACCTAACAGCAAGGCAACAATGTTGACGCCATCGTGTTTGTATTGTCAATTATTGTTGACCAGGTTAGGTCAACTTAAAAATGTGACCTCAGGTCAAGGTCACGTGGTGACCCAAGTAGGCCATATCGCATATAGTGACGCGACGAGACAACACATTGGTGTCGGTTTCACTTCTCTATCGTCATTATTTCGAGAGTTATTGACATAAAACTGTTGGTGACCTCGGATGACCTCGGCTGACCCTGTATGGGTCACTGCACACAAATGGCACCTAGGTCATTAAGAATGGACTATAATAACATGATCCAATAGGAATTATACTGCTATCTTGCATATCCTTGGAATAGGAAGCATTTGAATATTTCCCATTGACTTATAATGAGGAGGTTACGCAATTGGCCTGACCTTAGGTCGCTGATATTAGAAATCCAAGATAAACGAATTTGAGATATATATGACCTTATGAAATCATATAAGTGTAAAACCAATCATCCAAAAACTGTCACTGGTACGACCACGAGTTTTTGGAGGTGGAGTTACGTGACCTGGTCTGGTGACCTGACCTGAGATGATCCGAGGTATTTGTTTTTACGTAATGTGGACAATTGCTGCCCAAACATCCAAAAACGGCGGCGCGCAGCACCGCCGTTTTCCTGCTATCCGCTAAAAAGCTGAGGGGTGTCTAAATACGGCGACATAAAAATAAAACAAATGAATAGGCACGGCGCGTGTTAAAATATAGGGAGGATGTGAGCATGCAGCCAGGTGTTAGGGTATTCATGTGAAGTAAACAATGACCTCAGCTGAGCTGGGGTAATTTTTTTATGTGACACTTTTGGTCGGGGCCACTCAAAGCACTTTTACCACCCCTGCCTCAAAGAGGCTGCAATTTTCACCCATGTTATGATCAAAACTGCAAGCTTTCAACTGAGCTCCTTTGGGACTCGTCGGCTGGTTTAGAATGTCACTCCAGTGCTCTTCAGCGCTTTGAATGCGTCCCTAACTTGTATTTCCTGTCGCCGGAGTCTGGCGTTCCGCAGCGGAGCGCCATTGTGGAGACTCCATTGAATACAGATCCGCGTCGTAAAGCGTGTTGCGGCCACCGAGGGCTGCAATGTGTGGCGGCGGCGCTGGGGGGCTGAGGGCTGCCGTGGCTGCTGTGGCGGCGGCGCTGTATCAGAGCAGGGCCGCCGCCTCCGCTCTGCCGTGCAGTTTACAGCGTCGTTGGCCGCCATGATTTATCCGGCGGAGCACGGCCCACCCCTGACGCCAACGGCCGCCGCCGAGCCAAACCAGCCGGCTACGGCGCCATCTGGCAGGCAGCCGTCCGCGCTGTTTCTGTCATTGTGTTCTGTCTGCTGATGCATCTCTGTGTCCCCCTACCCTGCCCTCCCCGCCCACGACGCCAGGGCCTCCCTCCGGCTCTTCACCGTCACTGCGTCTTGCAGGGAGTGGAATCCGCTCGGCTTGGCTGGGCTTTGAAACGCTGACTTAATTATTTTCACTTGTATCGGTAAAGCTCAATTGTAAGGCTTCCAAGTCCCATGCATGTCTGCGTTCATATAGTTCTTTCTTTTTCGCTTATGCCTTTTTTCTCATTTGTTTTATCTTTTAACTCTTGTTTATCGTCGTCAGGGGCGGTAAAGTGTGCTGTCCTTATGGATAAGGTCGGGGGCAAAATGCTCTTTCTCATGAAGTACTCGAGGGTCAAAATACCAGCAAAAATAATTACTATGTCATTCCTGTGAAAATTTACTAAACGATCATGTCCTTAGAAATACTCATCGTCAAAACTACTTCAGATGTATTATTCACTTAATCATCATATTCATCACGTCAGTACATTTACTTTTTTGCATTAGCAGTTGCGTTTCAGCTCTTGATTGCCAATAATAATAAATTACATGAAGAAGAAAAAATCCGACGAAAAAAAAATCCGGACGATAGATTCAACACGTGGGGTCACTGAACCAAAAATGCACCCAGGTCTTCAAAGAATGGCCTATAATACCATGATCCAGAAGGAATTGGGCTGATATCATGCGTATCCTCAGAATAGGAAGCATTTGAATATTTCCCCCATTGAATGGGGAGGTCACGAAATTGACCCGACCTTGTGTCACCGATATACAAAATCCGAGATAAACGAATTGTAGGTACCACTGCCCTTATGCAATCCTGTAAGTACGAAATCGATCGGCCAAAAACTGTGGCTGTGGTACGACTGCACACTTTTTTGGAGGTGGGGTCACGTGACCTGGCCTGGTGACCTGACCTGAGATGACCCGTGGTCAAGAATTTTACAATATGTGAACAATTGGTTCCTTAACTCGCGCACTGCAGGGGGGGGGGGGGTCATTTCCGAACCTGGAGTTTTAGCACACCTGTTAGGACATCAATTGCGCACACTCTGAAAAATATGAACTTTATGTCATGTCAGGTCAGGTCACCAGACCAGGTCAAGTGACCCACCTCCAAAAACGTTAGCAGTTGTGCCAAAGCCAGAATTTCTCACCGATCAGTTTGAAACCTACAGGGTGTCACGAGGGCATACGTACTTACAATTCGTATATCTCGGAATTTTGTTATCGGTGACCTAAGGTCAGGTCAATTTTGTGACCTCCCAAAAATAAGTAAATGGGGAAATATTCAAATGCTTCCTATTTCAAGGATATGCATGATATTAATCCAATTACTTCTGGATCATGTTATTATAAGATATTATTGATGATCCAAGTTTAACTTTTGTTCAGTGACCCCTATGGGGTCATTTGAGGTCAACCGGGTTACCAGCACTTTTTTGTCAATAACTCGCGACATGATGCAGATAGAGAAATAAAACCGACAGCAATGTGTTTGTCTCGTCGAGACACGTCTCCCTACATGCAACATGACCTACTTGAGTCTTGACCTCTGGTCAAGGTCACGTGACCTGAAGTCAAATAAATACGTTGACTTAACACGGACACCATGTATATCATGCAAAGCGCCATAACGAGGGACACACAATGGCGTAAACAGTTTTTCGTTATCTTTATTAGGTAAAAAGTTGTTAGCGAAAAACGGTTTTGCAAAAAAACAGCATTTTCCTTTTTTTACCTCTGGAACCTCAAATATTGACCTGAGATCAAACTTGAGGACACCCCGTCGATTGCAAATTTCAATGGCTGGCGATAGCTATTTTCCCTTTGTTTCTAGCTAGCATAGTTTCCGAGATATATGGAATGTCTGGAGCAAAGTCCTAAAACAGGAGAGAAAAAATAGAAAATTTGACCTTTGATGACCTCTGGTAACATCAATTTTGACCTGATCTAAAAAAAATACTTAAATACTTTCGATAGCACTTGTATCAAGCTATTAAATGCCGTTTTTCGCTTGTCGCTATGTTGCGTAGTTTTCGAGATATTAGGGGGGAGGAAATCAACCCCCCTGCAGTTAGTGTTCGGCGCAAACCCCCTGCAGTGTGCGGGTGTGCAGCTGTGCCAGCTGTGCCAAAACCGGTGGCGCGCAGTGCCGCCGTTTTTTTGCTATCCTCGAAAAACCTTAGGGGGGGGGGGGGGCGTCTACCCCCGGCACGGCGCGGGAAATCCGGACAATAGATTCCACGGGGCCGGGGCCGGGAATCTATTGTCCGGATTTCCCGCGCCGTGCCGGGGGTGGGCGTTTAGACCTAACCTAACCTAAGGTTTTTCGAGGATAGCAAAAAAACGGCGGCACTGCGCGCCACCGGGTACTAGTGCATTTTCAATGGAGGTCCATCGTCAGGACAATGGATTTGATTGTTTTGGGACCCCACCCTCTAACTCGAAAACTAAAAGGGGCTAGAAAGACGCTGAAAAAACGTTCAAAAGCTCTCGAAAAACACATTTGAAGGTTTTTCAGGCATGTTTTCTTCAAGTCAATGTTGAGGCCTCCAGGTCATCAAAGGTCAGATTTTCAAGTTTTAGGACTTCGCTCCAGAATATCACAGGAGCTATGATAGCTAGGAACAAACCGAAAAAAGCAATGGAAATCTCTTGAAAAATGCAATAGCTAAAATGCCCTCGAATTTGAGCTCAGGTCAATAGTTAAGGCTCCAGAGCTCATCAAATGTCAAAAAGGCTATTGCAAAAAAGTTTATCACGAATAGTTTTAACCTAATAACGACAAGGCAATAATTTTGACGTCATTGTGCTTGTCTCGTTAAGACGCTTCAACTCATATTAGTGTTGACCAGGTCAGATCAACTTACAAATGTTACCTCAGGTCAAGGTCAAGTGGTGGTTACCCAAGTAGGTCATGTTGCATATGGGAAGATGTGCCGCGCCGAGATCAACACATTGGTGTCGGTGTCACTTCTCTATCGTCATTATGTCGAGTTATTGAATTTAAACTGTTGGTGACCTCGGATGACCTCGGATGACCTTGCAGGGGACACTGAACAAAAATGGCACCTAGGTCATCAATAATGTCCTATAATAACATGATCCAGAAGGAATTAGACTGCTATCTTGCGTCTCCTTAGAATAGGAAGCATTTGAATATTTCCCCTTAGACTTATAATGGGGAGTTCACGAAATTAAACCGACCTTAGGTCGCTGATATTAAAAATCCAAGATAAACGAATTGTAGATATATGTGACCTCATGAAATCCTGTAAGTGTAAACCCGATCATCTCAAAACTGTGACTGGTACGACCACAAGTTTTTTGGGAGGCGGGGTCACGTGACCGGGTCTGGTGACCTGACCTAGGATGACCCCATATGTTTGTTTGCATAATGTGGTCAATTGATGCACAAACAGCTGTGCCAAAAATGGCGGCGCTGCGCGTCGCCGTTTTTCCGCTATCCGCGAAAAACATGAGGGATGTCTATTGTTTACCCCCACCACCACCACCTCCGGCACGGCGCTGGTTAAAATATAGGGATGACTAGGTGACTTGAGAGCATGCAGAGAGCATGTTAGGGTATTCATGTAAAGTAAAACAATGACCCCAGCTGTGCTGGGGTCATTTTTGTGTGTGCCACTTTTGGTCGGGGCCACTCAAAGCACTTTTACCACCCCTGATCGCCGTCTTCATTCAGGCATAACAGAATATGTGTACGTATAGCGTAAACCATTGTATAAATGATGGCCTGCTGGCTCTGCTGGCCTGTGTATAAGTTTAGTGTTAACTTTAGAGGTTATAAAATAGCAAGTGTAGCCTACATCACGATAATTTTCGAAACGCTTATGTTACATTTTTTAACACATTTTAAATAATGCTGCAACTGAGGTTTGTTGAATAGTGCACACTGGAAAAACGGTTTGAGACGTACGAGACGCCGGGACCTACTATTACGTAAGTAAAGTTGAATGTTTGGAGCATCGGTAAACGAGATTATGGCCGCTTCTTTTAGGCGTCTGACGGTTCTCTGACGGTTCTCAGAAATGAGAAGGGAGACGTTATTCAGAGACGGTTGGGTGAGAATCCTCAAACGTTTCAGATGAGTGGTCGTGCAGGTACCTACTCATCAAAGAAAGCACAGCCCTCTCAAGATAGGTCGCCCCGGGATTCGCCCCGATACCTCTCGTATGGCAAGCGAGCGTGTTACCACTGAGCTAACCGGTCCTTAGCTAAAACCAGCCGTGTTGGCACAGGATTGTAGAACAGGCTTATCCATAAAAATATAAGGCGTACAATTAGTATTAGACATCGGTAACTATTTGCTTGTAAATTCAAGTTGCAATGCCGCGCCGCAATTGCCGTCGATCCGGGCACGTGTCGTGATCCGGACACGTGTCGTGATCCGGACACGTGTCGTGATGATCGCCATCATTGATGCATGCATACAATTCAAATGACATCATAACGGTACAATATTTAATCCATGACTATCTACTTATCACTCACCTTCCGTTTTTCACCGTCACTTGATTCAACACTTTCAAACAAGTCTGAAACGTAACGAACACCTTCACCCCAGAGCTTGATGTCATACACGAAAGACACGTAGCGATATAAAATAGCTATTGTATTTTATTTTCTATAAAACCAAATTCGGACAGGAATATAATTTTCCAAATTGAATAATGCAACATTCAGGGGCGTAGCTTCTCCGGAAAGTTTTATTTTTGGCCCCCCCCAAAAAAAAACTTTCCGGAGAAGCTACGCCGGAGTAGCTTCCGGAGAAGCTACGGGGGGTGGGGGCTGAGCTGGGAAAAATCGCTTTAAATACCATACAAATAACAAAAATACATATTTATCCCCGGATTTGACCCACTTCCTCGTCCAAGTTGGGGGGAGGCTTCAGCCCCCCCCCCCCCCACCCCCCAACTGAATAGGATCCTACACCCCTGATAACATTTTGTATGCTATGTCTGTGCCCCATGCTCACCTTTTGCGTCAGTATAAGGTGCGTCAGCTAAACGCGCACGCCTACATTGTGAGCTCCTCATTTGAGTAGCGTCAAAGGCGGATCCAGCCGCCAGTTTGGGGGATCGGGGCAAATCACTTTCTAATGCACGTCTAATGCAGATCATATCATGCGTTTTTATTGTTCGGGGGGGGGGGCAGAACTTTTCGCATCGTGCGTCTTGCCGTTTGTGGATTTATAACTTTTGGAGGGGGCCATGTTGCCCCCTGGATCCGCGCCTGAGTATTGTGCGGCTAATCGATTGCAAATATCAGTTGAGTAGGTCATGTCGAGCCGCTCTTCCTCAAGCTAAGAGTATCCTTCATAATTTAATAATTTTGAGCTGCGTGCGGCTTATCAATGTCAATCTCAGCTTGGCGTGCCTCTCCTCATCCAACGAAAAGCCAATCTCTCGGCTTTTCTTTTGAGTACCAGCAAAGCCTTCAAGGGGAAGGGATGAAGCTGTAACAGGGCTTCAAACGAGAGGTCTAATTCAAACTTCGAACACCGTTTTGTCAGTGCATGAAGGCAGCACTCAGCTTTCAACCTACTAGCCGGCTAAAGTGAGCAGCCAATGAGAAGGGGAGTGGCGAAATCAGAGATCGTCCAAATTATTCTTGAGTTGGGACGGTTGGATTTTGATTACGAGCGAGCGCCAAGCGCTCGCTCGTCCTTACGTGGTGTATGGGAAAAATATGATTATGAGCGGCCCGACCCGGTCCAACCCGGCCCGTGGCAACGCTTTTGAGAAGCTCATATCTCTGCAACCGCACGTCCGATTGACAAGCGGACTTCTTTGCTGAGCAGCCCCTATTTAACCTACCCTGTTTGAGTATTTATATATTATATGTTTCAGTACACACACACACACACACACACACACACACACACACACACACACACACACACACACACACACACACACACACACACACACACACACACACACACACACACACACACACACACACACACACACACACACACACACACACACACACACACACACACACACACACACACACACACACACACACACACACACACACACACACACACACACACACACACACACACACACACACACACACACACACACACACACACACACACACACACACACACACACACACACACCTATACTTGTGTACGGTGTAAGACGAGCACCTTGTCTGTACCGTGTATCTAGAGGACCACCTGTTGCGATTGCCTGAGGCCCGCCAAAATGCAGGCACTTAAAATGTGTGACGAATAGAGGTACCCGGACGTTTGAAATTTGTCAGAATCGTTTTAGGAAAGAAATGCCATGAGGTCGGAATGTCGAGGACCTCACCGGAATCCGAGGACCGGCTGTGTGAAATACGTGTACATTTCGTGAATTATGAGGACCGACAATCAGCTGATTATTCGCCCACTGAAAGTAGATCCCCGTCACAGCAAACTGCCTATCCGACGGATGGGCAACTCGGTCCAGATCTCAGGAAGTATTGTTCGGAAAAATTCGGTTATGGGGTCAAACGGCTTGTCACAATTTTCTCTATTCTATGAACATATGCAAATGTCATATCTTGGACGTACCCAGGTCCCCTGTCACTCGCGTGGCCAGGCATTGTGAAGTTACAGATATAGATATTGATTGAGGTCGTCCACGTGCAGGCACGTAGCCAAGGGGGGGGGGGGGCGGCCGCCCCCCCCCCCTCCCTCCCTGTAGGCCAGGAGGGCCCTTTTCGGCGCACTGCGCGCGCCGAAAAGGGCCGATGAGACCGCGCGAAAGAGGACTTCAGATGTCCTTTAGGGCCAGCAGGGCCCTCTCTGAAAGACCAGAGGGCCCTTAGACGTACAAAAGAGCCCTGTGCATGTCAGAGGGGCCCTGGTCAGACCGAAAGGGCCCCTGAGCGGGTCAGAGGGCCCACTGAGCACGTCGAATGGGCCCCCTGAACACGTCGATTGGGCCCCTAGCCAGCACAGAGGGGCCCCTGGGCGGGTCGAGAGGCCCCTGAGCATGTCAACAGGGTGCCATAGCGGCCAACGCAGTCCCTTGCCAGGTCATAAGGGTCCCTGAGCAGGTTAGAGAGCCCCTGGACAGACCAGAGGGCCCCTGGAAAGTTAAAAGGGTCCATGTGCAGGTCAGAGGGGCCCCTGACCAGACCAAAAGGGCCCCTAGATGGGTCAGCAGGGCCCCTGAACATGCCGAATGGGCCCCTAGTCAGCACGGCGGGGCCCCGGGGCAGGTCGGAGGGCCCTCGGAGCATGTCGCAAGGCAACAAAGCAGCCAGCGCAATCCCTTGCCAGGTCGAAAGGACCCCTTAGAAGGCTAGAGGGCCCCTGGAGAGACCAGAGGGCCCCTGTAAAGTTAAAAGGGTCTCTGTGCAGATCGGAGGGCCCCTGACCAGACCGAAAGGACCCCTGTGCGGGTAAGAAGGGCCCCTGAACATGCCGAATTGGCCCCTGACCAGCACGGAGGAGCCCCAGGGCAGGTCGGAGGGCCCCTTGAGCATGTCGGCAGGGTGACAAAGCAGCCAGCGCAGGCCGACCAGAAGAGTCGCTGGTCAGATCGGGGGTGGGGTTCTTGGGCAAGTTAGAGGGGCCCCTGGCTAGACCGAAAGGGTACCTGGGCCGGTCGGAAGGCCCCTTGAACATGTCGGATGAGTTCCTAGCCAGACTGGAGGGGCCCCTGGTCAGGTCGGAGAGGCCCCTGAGCAGGGGTGGCGGATTGCGGGGGCAGGGTACCCAAAATGCCCCCAGTCGAAAATCATGGGGGCATAAAGGTAATTTTGCCCCCTCCACAGATTTTGGCCTGCTCAATCTGGGGGGGGGGGGCAAAATGACCCTCCCACCCCTCCCCAGGATTTTCAACTGGGAGGTGGGGATTTTGGATACCCTGCGCCCGGCAATCCGCCGCCCCTACCCCTGAGCATGTCGGTAGGGCGACAAAGCAGCCAGTGCAGTCCCTGGCCAGGTCGGAAGGACCTCTGAACTGGCCGAATGGGCCCCTTGACACACAAAAGGGGCTTCTTGGAAAGTCAGAGGAGTCCCTGGTGAGACCGGAAGGGTCAAAGCACGTGGAGATCCCAGATGAAGATTAAATGCAAAGAGGACTTACTCCACAATACAAATATTAAAAGCGAAGCTTTCGGGTATATTGTAACACCCTTCGTCAGGGTGCTACAATATACCCGAAATTTCCGATTTTAATTTGTCCTGTAGAGTAAGCCCTCTTTGTATCATATATATCACCCACTCCACATCATGCCTTTTCGCTTCGCGGATCCCAGATGAGTCCCTGAACAGGTCGGAAGGGCGTTGAAAAGGTCAGAGGGGCCGCTAGACGATCTGAAGGGACCTTGGGCCTTTCAACAGTAAGAATACAGTTGTACAGGGAATACAACTCAAAATTTTCGTGCCGCTTCGCGGTGCAATTTAACTGCAAATTCAATTATATGCGGGTTAGGAAAAAACTCGGCCCGTTTCTTGGCGCATGTATGTGTTATGTTGCTACTTTCCTATATAATTGGGCAAAATAGTTAACTTTTACACTTTTCTTACCGCACTTTTAAACGCGCAATATAACAATTTTAGAGGTCCGCACCATACGCAATGCGACGCATTGATGAGAATGCATATCCAGGGCATACAACTCAAAATGTTCGCGCCGCTCTGCGGCGCAATTTGTTTAAGAGTTCCAAGTCTTGAGCATAACAAATATTCCAAGTTGGTATAGCTGATTCCAAATTGGTGTCGCTCGTTCCAAAGTTGATATGGCAGTTTGCTAACTCCAGCTCCTAAAAGTTGGTATGCCCCATGCCATAACTGTCATGCTGAATTTTCCATCCTTGTAACGCGCCTTTTCATCCGCTTTTTTTGGGGCGGGGCCTTTCAGCGCTTGGAAAGGGGCCCTTTCAACGCTCGGTAAGTGGCCCTTTCGAGGCTGTTCGGAGAAATTTGTTCGGAGAAATTTGGTTATGGGGTTAAACAGCTTGTCACAATTTTCTCTATTCTATGAACATATGCAAAGGTCATATCTTGGACGTACACAGGGCCCCTGTCACGCGCGTGGCCAGGCATTGTGAAGTTACAGATACATACATTTATTGAGGTCATCCACGTGGCAGCGGTTGTTACGGGTCAAGCAGGTAAAGCCAAGTCAAATCAAGTACTTATCATCTGTGTGTGTGGGTGGGTGGGGGGTGGGGGGGGGGGGGGGTTTGGGGTCGGATGCCCTTTAAAGTCAATTTTGTCATGCAATACCGATAGTCGTAATGTTAAAAACTCCCATAAGTGTGGGGGCGACCCCCACTAGGCGACGACGACCCTGGAGCTTGCACATTGTCTGTTTATGTAGTAATGACGCGCACGGCCGCTGTAAAATGCGGTTGCTTGTACAGAATTGACCTCGGATAACTTTACCATCGATCTGACCTGACGATATTGATGTTTCTAAAGGGGGGGGGGGGTCGAGTTATTTGTATAACGTAGCGTTCCGCTTGGGAATATCCTGAGTAGCACCTAAATAGATAATACGAGTTCGTTAAATTGCATTTTTGTATTGCAAATTGCAAATCTTGGATTTGATATCGGTAACCCCATATCACTTCAATGCTGGGGACTCCAAGGGCGGATCCAGGGGGGGCGAACGGGGCCACTTCCCCCCCCCCCCCAAGCCTGTTTAAGGCGGGGGGGGGGGGGGCAAACTACGTTTTGACCCCCCCCCCAAGACGAGAAGTCTAATACATGCTATATTTGCGTTTTTAGAACGGTACTGGGCATCCCAAAATTGCAGCAGTCAAAATCCAGCTAGCCACAGTCAAAAACTGTAAAATTTCGCGCCGCTTCGCGGCATGACACAAGTTTCGCAATTGCACATACAAATTTGGAAAATTAATTCCATTAAGTGTCTTGCAGAGCCTCTCCTTGGCGGTAATTGCTGGCCCAGGGCCAACTCTCTTCATAAAATATTAACTTTAAAGCGGGATACATGTTTAGCTAGTCTGCCGAGTTCCGAAAAGGCGACGCGAACGCAAAGACGCGGACCTCGGCAGCAGACAGGTTATTGATTCAACTTTTTTGGAACAATTCAATCATGATTCATTTTGGAATCTGAATGATTCAATCACCATTCGATTCACGGATACAATTTTGCAAATTGATTCCTTCCGATTCAAAGAATCAAAACAAATATTTTAATTGATTCACGTTTGATTCAACATTTAAATATATTAGGTGAATTTATGTCAAATCAATACAGATGGAAACATGCATATATATATATATATATATATATATAAATATATATATATATATATATATATATATATATATATATATATATATATATATATATATATATATATATATATATATATATATATATATATATATATATATATATATATATATATATATATATATATATATATATATATATATATATATATATATATATATATATATATATATATATATATATATATATATATATATATATATATATATATATATATATATATATATATATATATATATATATATATATATATATATATATATATATATATATATATATATATATATATATATATATATATATATATATATATATATATATATATATATATAATATATATATATATATATATATATATATATATATATATATATATATATATATATATATATATATATATATATATATATATATATATATATATATATATATATATATATATATATATATATATATATATATATATATATATATATATATATATATATATATATATATATATATATATATATATATATATATATATATATATATATATATATATATATATATATATATATATATATATATATATATATATATATATATATATATATATATATATATATATATATATATATATATATATATATATATATATATATATATATATATATATATATATATATATATATATATATATATATATCATCATTAAACATTGTTACAGCAATAGTATTTCAGTATAAATGAATGTAGCCACTGGGACTGCATGCATTGCACCATTTACCAGTGTACTTGAATCGTTATATCTTTTGATTCAATCAGCCTTGATTTGATGCGGGTTTTGATTCAATGACGATTCATGAATCAAAAGATCTGGTGGTGAATCAATTATGTTTTGATTCAATGAATTTTGATTGAACGATTCCAATCGATTCAATCAGTGTCGAATCAATAACCAGTCTGCTCGGCAACCGGAAGCTGTGCCACCGGTGCCCAACTTGCTGGCCCGAAGAGCTAATAGGTATGCCATCAACTGATACTGGCCCCGGGCACTATGGTCGAAAATTTGAGCATCTGCATTGGTCATATGTCCCATATGCTTGGATAAGAACATTGGCTTTCATGCTATCAGAAGGTTATCAATACTGACACACTAAAGGACCATGCGTTTGTATTGTTTGCATTCTGATAGCATGAAGTCTGAGGTTAGGACGTGTCCGAAGATTCAACTTTTATCTACTCGTATGTATCGTCTACACCACCAATAGCATGAAAGGGGTGTCACGAGGTTAGGACGTGTCCGAAGATTCAACTTTTACCTACTCTATGTATCGTCTACACCACCAATAGCATGAAAGGGGTGTCACTAACACATGATGATGACAATTGGAGCTTATGGTTGTACCAAGTACCAATTACTAACTGCATTGGTCATATGCCCCACTCTAACCCAAAGCTCGGATAAGAACATTGGCTTTCATGCAATCAGAAGGTAATCAATACTGACACACTAAAGTACCATGCATTGGTATTATCTGCATTCTGATAGCATGAAGTCTGAGGTTAGGACGTGTCCAAAGATTCAACTTTTACCTACTGCATGTGTCGTCTACACCACCAATAGCATGAAAGTCCAGTATGTTGATGAATCTTGTCATGCCAGAGTTTGGGTGTTTGCCTACATTATCACAGTTTCAAATGGCTGCAGAATGAATGTTACCAATTAAATAAAATATACATTCAGTAAGATCAGTAAGAAACACAGGGTAACATACTCACATGTTTGTGGCTGTGCATGGAAAGAAGCTGACACCTCTACCATTTTCTCTTATTCTTTTTCACATCCTTCATAGTCCCCTGGTAACAGACACTGGTAAACTAAACTGAAACATGACTCGTATAAAGGTAAGGGCACACTGAGAGTCAAAACACCACCCCAAACTCTTAAGTGTATATTTCTCCCCTGCTTCTGCAGTTTAAAATAGCTGCAGAATGAATGTCACAAAAGCGCAACATATGAAGAAATTCGGGCCCCCTAAATACAAATAGCATTGCAACCAATATAATTTCTACGCTTTCACAATTTACTTGAAAAATCTAGATGTCCGATCTGAATGGTAGTAGTACACTGACATGCCTGCCATCATGCTGATTCAGAGAATGTATGGGTTTTGGGTCCATCACCAAGGGCGTGGGCAGGAGGAGGGGGCAAAGGGGCCATCCCTCCCCCCCCCCCCCCCCCCCCCCTCCCCCCCTGGAGGTCAGGCGGGCTCCTCTGGCGACCGAGCGAGGGCCCCCTGGGGCCGAAGGCCCCAGTGTTTTGGATGGTTTCAGGCGCCCGCAAAACGCCTTACGTCGCATAAAAGAACGCCCACGAACCTAAAAAAAATCGTAACACGAATAAATAACAGCATATATGCTTGTCTGTTAAAGGCATGCATATGTACATACGTACAAAAGGACCACAGCCAGTGTGGAGAGGGCCTTCTACCAGCTTTTAAAGGGCCCTGCCGATCTGCAGATGGCCCCCTGCCGGCATTTAGAGGGCCCTCTGCCGGCCTTTATAGGGCCCTGCTCATCTGTAGAGGGTCCCTGCCGATCTGGAGAGGGCCCTCTGCCGGCCTTTAGAGGGCCCTGTCGATCTGTAGATCGACCTGCCAATCTGTAGAGGCCCTCTGTTGGCTTTTAGAGGGCCCTGTCGATCTGCAGATGGCCATCTGCCGGCCTTTAGAGGCCCCTGCCAATCTGTAGGGGGGCCTCTGCTGTCCTTTAGAGGGTCCTGTGGTGGTAGAGGTGGTCTGCCGTTCGAGCGCCGGTGAGGCTCTCGAAGGAAGACCAGTCAAAGTTCTCATTGTTTTTCAGTGTATGCTAGTAACGTTTGAGAGGAGTACAAAGCTTTGATAATGTACCGAGTATTCATCCGGCATTGGCTGGGGTCTCAGCCGAACGTCATTGGCTGGGGGAAGCGTTTTTCGCCCCCTGGTTATCTTCCGATCCAATAACCGCAGCGTCAACCTGCAGAGGTGGCCAAAGATCTCGTCTGGACACACATCCGGACTGTTGGTTAACATGTTTCTCCTCCCACGATTTTGAATTAGAAGCGCCTTGACGAGACAAACACGATGGCGTAAAACAAAATAGTGCCGTATCTTCATTAGCTAAAAGTTATTTGCGAAAAACAGTTTTCTTCTTCATTTGATGACCTTTGGAGCCTTAAATATTGATCTGAGCTCAAATTGAGGACAGAAATGGTGATTGCATATTTCAAGAGCTTTCGATTGATTTTTTTTTCGTTTGCTCCTAGCTATCATAGTTTCTGAGATATTTGGCGGTTTCTGGAGCGAGCGAAGTCCTAAAACTGGAAAATCTGAGCTTTCATGACCTCTGGTGACCTCAATATTGACCTGACCTAAAAAAGAAAGATATACCATCGATAGAGCTTGTCGCGAGCTATCTAATGCCGTTTTCCGCTTGTCGCTACGTTGCGTGGTTTTCGAGACCTTAGGGGGGGGGGGGGGGGGGAGAATCCCCCCCCCCCTACAGGGCGTGTGATCATCAGAGGCCCTCCAGGGTGCGTGTTAAGATATGACTATCATGTTGTAGAAACCCCTCGTTTCCCTGTGGTGTATTTTTTCAAGAAAATTTATAAGCAAACGGTATCCAAAGCTTTCTGTAAATCAAGATATAAGGAGCATGTTATTTCGTTATTTTGTAGAGATTTTGTAACTTCATCGTACATGTGCACAATCGGCACGTACGTACGTTAGCCCGCACGTTACTGGGGGCTATTTCCCCTTCCCCTTCTCGTTTTCAGGTAATATCTTCCGAAGCAATGCGAGTATCGCCTCAAAATTTTCAGTACCCTCGCTCACATCAATTTGAAACATGTTGACCAAAGGAAAATGATCAGCATATGATAGATCGGCAGCAAATAACGTCAGAGTGACGTCATGTTCTCCAATGTTAGGCCGAACATAGAGGTTTGCGGGAAACGCTCTCAGTGGTAGTTTTTTTAGGCTAAAGTCGATTGTTCCAAATCAGAAGACTCATAATAAACTGGGTTATGAAACTGCTATCTCAGAATTTCAAATATTTGAAAGTTTTGAATATTGAATCAAGTTTGAATATTGAGTCGCGATCTGGGACGGCCTCCTGGGTCTGGCGACGGGTGTCCGCCGTATCCTTCGATGGGTCTACCCATTGCGACCTCAGGAGAAATGAGAGGGCGAACGTCCTAGCCAAGGAGGCGGCCCAGCTGCCACAAGGGATGGCGGCGCTGGACACAAGAACGGTCCACCGAGCGGCGGCAAAGTTGGCAAGATCGCGTGCGAAATGGGGGTGGCCTTCGGGATGGTACCGATCCCTGATGGGCACGCGCGCGCCGCCGCCGGTGCCGGGACTGAGCCGCGCCGCCGCAGCCGACGTCCACCAGCTACGCGCCGGACACTGGAGCGCGTCGGCCCAATACCTCCACCGGATTGGGAGAAACCCCAGCAGGCAGTGCCCACAGTGTAGCTCGTTCAGCTGCCGTGCGGGTTGGTGCCCCATCTGCCGAGAGGAGGCAGATACGCCGCTGCACATCCTGAGAAGATGTCCGGCGCTCATGGGGACCCGAGTACGCCTGCTGGGGTCCATCGCACCGGACCTCGACAACTTGCGGGGCGACGACGTGGTGGCGGTGGATCGGCTACACCCGGCTCGTAGCCGGGTGGAGGGACATACAACAGCACGTCGCGCCAGTGCACGAGCCCTTCCCATCCTCCCATTGTCAGGGAAGGGGTGAGACGGGGGGTGGGATACGTCCGGTGGCGACGTTTGTGTGGGTGTCGTTTTTCTGGGGAGAAATAGGAGAGTCGTTCGTGGATCGTCGCGGCGGCAGTATGAGTTTGAATGCACGCTTTATTATACAACGAAAGCTTATTTATTGTTTTCGGGCATTTTCATACAAAATGCAGTTATGTATAACTGTCATGTAATTGGTCATTCTTTCGTAATTATTATCAGTCATCATGTCAACAGACACTATGGAATACACTAATAAGTGAACTTTAACTACTAAGTTTTGCTGCTTTGCTGTTTATAAATCTTTCTGGAGCCTGGCTGGTGAATTACCCCATCCCTCACCCCATGCTTGGCTGTGTCTTCCGTGGACCTGGACAGTTCCTTCCGCCGATACCAGTGTCAGAACTGCCATCACCGCCGCGTTTGACCCAATCGTCCTTCCTTTGTCCCGGCAGCTTTACGGTGCTGAAACAAGTACTGAAAAACGAGCGATCACGGCAAACGTTTATTTCACTGGATAATCGTTCGTGCCCAGCTGAACCCCAACTCAACCAAGTATGTAACGTAGAGTCACTATCACAGCGGCATATTAGTGCCCGATTTTTTTGCGTTTCTGGATACGGTTATAAACACAGTTTTTTATATCCGTCCACAACCTCCCCGACAGTGCACTCTCCGCTGCCAACACTCTTATGCAGTCAGCTTTTCCGGGAACTTGGAGGCGGTTAATGAAGCTCGTGAAGTGTGCATCAATCGCCCGGTTTTCTTCCGGTGTCCACAACGTCCTTTTCATCGGCGCTCGTCGTGTCTGCGTTGTGTTTGTGGCATTCGTTCGTGGTTCCTTCGCTCGTTTGGTAACTCCTAGGTCACTATCCTGCTCCCCTCCGTCCCCTCCGCCTGCCTGTCTCTGGATAGAAGCTTGCAGAACAGCCTCATCGTCAGGTGTTGGGGTGGGTACCTCATCTGCATCTGAGTCATCAATCTGCATCTGCATCTCATCTGCATCTGCATCATCTGCATCTGCAGCATCTGCATCTGCAGCATCTGCATCTGCAGCATCTGCATCTGCAGCATCTGCATCTGCAGCATCTGCATCTGCAGCATCTGCATCTGCATCTGAGTCATCAGCCACGTCAGGGATATCCTCGAATTGGATCTCATCGAGACTTTTCCCTCTCCATGCCCCCATACCTTTTTCCGATGCCATAAGCAGCTTGCTCACCATGGCCAGTTGAGTCGTGGCCTCAGGCATCCGGTATACGCCTCGATGTACCCTGATGTCATGTCCTAAGAAGGTGGCCAACAAGTCCAGCTCATTGTCTTTCAGATTGAGGACTTGCGAAAGCGTGGCGATATGCTTCCTGAGTTTTGTGGAAGTCACTGCAGCTGGGTTCTGGATACCACTCAATCCCGCAAACTTCCGCAGACAGTCACTACCTCTTAGTGGCCTGTCGTCTGTTGACAGGCTGTTCACAAACACATACTGTGACGCGCCGACGCCAGCTGCTTCCCGACACTCCAACAAGATATCGGCACTTACACGCATGTCGTGTGTCAACAACATTGGCACCCCCCTCCCTTTCTTCCCTCGAACGACAACTCTAAGAAGGCTGCTGGCCAGGTGCTGCTCGAAGCCACTTAGCGCACTTGTTACCTCCGGATGGTTCATGCCGTTCGATGAGATGGCTTTCTGATAAGCGTCGACCGTCATCGCTGATGCTTCGCCTTGCCTTCTCCTGTTAAACATGATGAGTCTCGTCAGAACCAACTCGGCCAGATTCTTGTAGTTCGCTGGTGTGGGTTTGTTTTTTAGTTCTGCAGTTTTCTTCTCCGTTTCGTCGTCCAAGAAACGATGTATGAGCTGAATGTCTGCCGCTACAGGCATCGTTTCGACCCTGTTCCATTTGGCCTCTCGCAGTGTGCCCAACGCGTGTCGCGATACTTGTTTTGTCCACTGAAGGTCATATAGTTCCATGAACTGTCTTGTTTGAGACGTTTCTTGGCTACCTTCAATTTGCAGGGCCAGCACCTGCTCTGCGCATACTTTCATGCTGTGTCCAATTTTAAGCGCCAAGGAGGGAGTGACATACTTGTTTGTTTCGCTACTGAACCCACACATTTGGCGAACACCCGCCGTCAGCTCTGAGAATCTCCCGGGTACGAGGAAGCTTTTGAGGTTCGCTTCTGGGTCGTTCTTTCTCAAGACTTCCAGAAGTCTTCCCAACTCTCTCATTCTGTTCCTGTTGTTTTGCATGTCCTTGATTTCGCCGCCAAGCTTTGCGCAAAGACCTTCTCCAAACAAGAGTATGGTCTCGTCCGTTTTGCACAACAGCGACACGCTGTCAATACACATGGAGTCAATAACTTTTCTGAATTTTGCCGAACAGGCGCTAATTGAAGGCATCGCTGCCCTAGCATTGGCCTGCACTCTTCCACTTACCGTAGGGTTGCAGATGCGCTTGTGCCGCCATAGCGTTGCACGGAGATAAAAACCCTTGCAGGCATCACAGGCCAGAAAATCGTTTCCCGACTTTGTTGTACGAGCCCTGTTGCATGCGATGAGTTCCCCCCTTTTCTCTCCCGATCGGACCGCTATGTTATGGCGATAGTTGCCCCTCTTCGTCAGGTCACTTAATGATTTTCGCCTTTCGGTGGAGCCCATGGGATGCAGCAGCGCCATCTGGACTTCGACCTCCGTCCCATGTACCCGCTGTAGATGTCTGGTTAATTTGGCGTGGGGTCGCTCGCAGTAGAAACAAAAATTTTGCCGGTCCCACTTACGGCGCCCTCGACTATTGGCAGTCTTCGCCACTGGGTAGGACACTGCTACCGTAGATCTGATTGACGTCGTGACTACAGCGATCTGACCCGACGGACCCACAGACTCCGTGACTACCTCAAGTGCATCTATACTATCATCCAACGTTCCCCTTGTCACCCCGTCGACTGGTGCTGCGGATGATGACACCAGTCCAGCGTAACGTGGCATCTCATCGAGATCCGCTGTACCCACTGAAGGCGGACATTCAGACTCGTCTGAATCCAAATCAGGAATGTAGTCGGGGTCGTGCCAGCTGTCATCCAGAATGTCAGCTGCAAAAGAAAGAAGGAAAAAAGATGTAAAAACAACACAGCATTCAAATCACATCTATTGATGAAGTTGACAATATTTAAGTCTTTGGCGCAGGTTACCTTAGACAACGGGCCCCAGTCAACAGTGGCACCAATTTTGCAGGTTGGATGCTGCATTAAATAGCTATTCATACATCCATTCCGCATACTGTGCTATTTTTTGGCACCCGGGCACCGCAGGTCAAGTCACCAGGTAACGTTAACCCGGCATTGACTGGGGTCTCAGCCGCCGTGAGGAGATGCGGGTGATTCTGACAGTGAGGCTGATGACTCAGTTGGGCCCACCGCCCGACCGACCGAGCCCAATTGCCAGGGGGACATGGTGGCGAGACACGCGCGCTGTCCGACCACCGCCGTTCTGCGCCACAAAGCACGGCCGAGCTCGGCGGCTGCTCCAGCGAGGTCGGCTGGGCGGGGCCCGGGGAGTCATGGTGGAGAGACACGCGCGCTAGCCCCTCGGCTGTCCGACCACCGCCGTTCTGCGCCACAAACGGCACGGCCGAGCTCGGCGGCTGCTCCAGCGAGGTCGGCTGGGCGGGGCCCGGGGAGTCATGGTGGAGAGACACGCGCGCTAGACACCCCTCGGCTGTCCGACCACCGCCGTTCTGCGCCACAAACGGCACGGCCGAGCTCGGCGGCTGCTCCAGCGAGGTCGGCTGGGCGGGGCCCGGGGAGTCAGGGTGGAGAGACACGCGCGCTAGACACCCCTCGGCTGTCCGACCACCGCCGTTCTGCGCCACAAACGGCACGGCCGAGCTCGGCGGCTGCTCCAGCGAGTTCGGCTGGGCGGGGCCCGGGGAGTCATGGTGGAGAGACACGCGCGCTAGACACCCCTCGGCTGTCCGACCACCGCCGTTCTGCGCCACAAACGGCACGGCCGAGCTCGGCGGCTGCTCCAGCGAGGTCGGCTGGGCGGGGCCAGGGGAGTCATGGCGCCTGACACCCTAACCAAGCGCAGTGATCGACTCTGGAGCCTATGCCTGGTGCGTACACTTGGAAAGGTTAGCCTCTTCGGCCCAGCATGTGCTAATGGTGGCCACATATTTCTGCCATTATTTCACCATATTGACATACATATTCTGAACCGACTATCAAATGGCTATTTAGAACTTCCAAAATTTTGATTTTTGTATACCATTTTTTAACCTAAAAAAGATATAAAAAAAGATATATGTCAAAGAGCATGGTACGAACGATCCACGTAGCAAATTGCATAGCCATATCTTGATTTTTGAGCGAGTTATCGGTATTTTACTACGATCAGTCAGTGACATGATTTTTAAATTGCATTTTAGGGGTTTATCGACCATATATCGAAAAATCAATGTTACCATCAAATTCCTGAGACAATTCTGGTTCAAAACATTTTTTATTTTGATTTTAACTGTTCAAATTTTTCCCTTTTTTAACCACAGGCATTATCGTTTGTCAAGAATCCTTCGACCTCGCATTGACCTGACCCCATAGCTCAATTCGGTAAGTAAGACTTCCTTTATATTCGTTGCTTATTGGGGTTACAGGGCGGGACAACTACTAAGGTCATTATGCTCCTTTAGATTCGGCTTGTTGAGAGCTTTCGAATGCCGCCTTGCACGTTTCGCTACGACCAACAGTTCGGACCGAACATAACCAGGGGGGGGGGGGGGGGGGGGCAAAAACGCCCCCCCCCCCCTCGGCCAATGGAAGGTGGCTGGATATGCCAGCCAATGGCGGGTTAACACAGATGCGGCCACGTCCGTGGTAACAACCATCAGGTGTTAAAGATGCGTTGGTAGGCGAATTTTAACTAGCAGAGTACACCGGCCAAGATAGGGGGCTCGAGCCCCGTTCCGGCGCCCATAACAATGCCGGACGTATGGGAACTGTTGAGAGAAGTTTACAAAGAATGCCGGGACCAGGAGTAATTTCAGATACAAGTACGATAACAATATCACATGCATTTTCTTAACACTCACAGGCCTCATTGTGCAGCGATTCATCAGTGTCGGATTCGCCTGAGTCCAGCACATCAGGGGGACGAGGCATCGGATTCACTCTGTGGGAAACAACGCAAACAGGTCAGCTATGCTGAGTTGCGCATGAGGAAATATACAGACAAAATAAATTGCAATATCACAACGGAGGCTGAAACAGACCACAAACAATTCATCAATAACTTAATTAAACCACAACATTGCAAACTCGGTGTCTTCTCAATTTCAGTATTGGGACGCCATTGACGGCAAGTAAGATATAGCTACATACATATGAGGAGAATCGTTTCAAAAGTTGGCGTGAACAAACTGCATTCTGGGGCTATTTAGTCAATACTTATACTCGTCATTCCACTACAAGAAGACCAAATATTGGTGTGGTAGCGTCAAAGTTGGTGTGCAAAAGGTCATACCATCTATACATAATTTTCCCCTCCTGGCTACATTACATGATGGGTAAACACATTTTTACCTTGCAGTGGGTGCCTGTGGAGGTCCTTCAGAAGTAAAGGGGGCCGCACCGCCCCGGGCGACTTGCTGGGCTGCCGCCTGGCCTGCGTCCCAGACGGAGTCGGGAGCACCGCTGAAACAGACAACAGACAGTTCATCAATGTAATTAAATCACAGTATTGTGGGAAACATTTAGCATGTCTTACTGCGGCACAATCTCGACAGCAAATAAGATACGGTCAAATATCAGGAGGGGTAAACAAAGTCTTACCTTGCAGCGGGTGCCTGTGTAAGTTCTTCAGGGGCCGCACCGCCCCGGGCGCTTAGCTGGGCTGCCACTTGGCCTGCGTCCCAGACGGAGTCGGGGGCACCGCTGAAACAGACAAACAGACAGTGTATCGCTAACTCAACTCAATCAAAGCATTGTGGTCAAATTTTAGCATGTCTGGCTGCGGCACAATCTCGACAGCAAATAAGATACGGTCAAATATCAGGAGGGGTAAACAAAGTCTTACCTTGCAGCGGGTGCCTGTGTAAGTTCTTCAGGGGCCGCACCGCCCCGGGCGCTTAGCTGGGCTGCCACTTGGCCTGCGTCCCAGACGGAGTCGGGGGCACCGCTGAAACAGACAAACAGACAGTGTATCGCTAACTCAACTCAATCAAAGCATTGTGGTCAAATTTTAGCATGTCTGGCTGCGGCACAATCTCGACAGCAAATAAGATACGGTCAAATATCAGGAGGGGTAAACAAAGTCTTACCTTGCAGCGGGTGCCTGTGGAAGTTTTTCAGAAGCACGTGGGGTCGCACGGACCCGGACGCCTTGCTGGGCTGCCGCCTGGCCTGCTTCCAAGACGGAGTCGGGAGCACCGCTGAAACAGACAACAGACAGTTCAACTGAATTCAATAACACTATTGTGGTAAAATTTTAGCATGTGCAGCTGCAGCACATTCTGGACAGCACATAAGATACGGTCAAATGTCAGGAGGGGTAAACAAAGTATTACCTTGCATTAGGTGCTGGTAGAAGTTCCTCAGAAGCACAGGGGGCCGCACTGCCTCGGGCGCCTAGCTGGGCTGCGGCCCGCCCTCCGTCCAAGACGGAGTCGGGAGCACCGCTGAAACTGACAACAGATAGTTCATCAACTGAATTATATCACAGTTTTGTGGTCAAATTGTAGCATGTCTTACTGCGGCACAATCTCGACAGCAAATAAGAAACGGTAAAATATCAGGAGGGGTAAACAAAGTCTTACCTTGCAGAGGGTGCCTGTGTAAGTTCCTCAGAAGCACAGGGGGCCGCCCCGCCCCGGACGCCTTGCTGGGCTGCCGCCTGGCCTGCGTCCCAGACGGAGTCGGGGGCACCGCTGAAACAGGCAACAGACAGTGTGTCGCCAACTTAACTCAATCAGAGCATTGTGGTCACATTTTAGCATCTCTGGCTGCGGCACAATCTCGACAGCAAATAAGATACGGTCAAATATCAGGAGGGGTAAACAAAGTCTTACCTTGCAGCGGGTGCCTGTGGAAGTTTTTCAGAAGCACGTGGGGTCGCACGGACCCGGACGCCTTGCTGGGCTGCCGCCTGGCCTGCGTCCCAGACGGAGTCGGGAGCACCGCTGAAACAGACAACAGACAGTGTATCGCCAACTTAACTCAATCAAAGCATTGTGGTCAAATTTTAGCATGTCTGGCTGCGGCACAATCTCGACAGCAAATAAGATACGGTCAAATATCAGGAGGGGTAAACAAAGTCTTACCTTGCAGCGGGTGCCTGTGGAAGTTTTTCAGAAGCACGTGGGGTCGCACGGACCCGGACGCCTTGCTGGGCTGCCGCCTGGCCTGCGTCCCAGACGGAGTCGGGAGCACCGCTGAAACAGACAACAGACAGTGTATCGCCAACTTAACTCAATCAAAGCATTGTGGTAAAATTTTAGCATGTCTGGCTGCGGCACAATCTCGACAGCAAATAAGATACGGTCAAATATCAGGAGGGGTAGACAGTCATACCTTGCACCGGGTGCCTGTGGAAGTTTCTCAGAGTCACAAGGGGCTGTACGGACCCGGACGCCTTGCTGGGCTGCCGCCTGGCCTGCTTCCAAGACGGAGTCGGGAGCACCGCTGAAATAGACAACAGACAGTTCATCAACTGAATTATATCACAGTTTTGTGGTCAAATTTTAGCATGTCTTACTGCGGCACAATCTCGACAGCAAATAAGAAACGGTAAAATATCAGGAGGGGTAAACAAAATCTGACCTTGCAGAGGGTGCCTGTGTAAGTTCCTCAGAAGCACAGGGGGCCGCACCGCCCCGGACGCCTTGCTGGGCTGCCGCCTGGCCTGCGTCCCAGACGGAGTCGGGGGCACCGCTGAAACAGGCAACAGACAGTGTGTCGCCAACTTAACTCAATCAGAGCATTGTGGTCAAAATTTAGCATGTCTGGCTGCGGCACAATCTCGACAGCAAATAGGATAGGTCAAATATCAGGAGGGGTAAACAAAATCTTACCTTGGAGCGGGTGCCTGTGTAAGTTTTTCAGAAGCACAGGGGGCCGCACGGACCCGGACGCCTTGCTGGGCTGCCGCCTGGCCTGCGTCCAAGACGGAGTCGGGAGCACCGCTGAAACAGACAAACAGACAGTTCATCAACTGAATTATATCACAGTATTGTGGTCAAATTGTAGCATGTCTTACCGCGGCACAATCTCGACAGCAAATAAGAAACGGTAAAATATCAGGAGGGGTAAACAAAGTCTTGCCTTGCAGCGGGTGCCTGTGGAAGTTCTTCAGGGGCCGCACCGCCCCGGGCGCTTAGTTGGGCTGTCATCTGGCCTGCGTCACATACGGAGTCGGGAGCACCGCTGAAACAGACAACAGGCATTTAATTGCCAACTGAATTCAGTCACAGTGATGTGGTCTAATTTCGTCATGCCTGACTGCACCACACTAGACGGCAATGTAACATCCAGCTAAATAGCACTATATAGAAAGGAATGCTTACCACAGACATCTTGCTACTGCCGCCTGCGTGGCTGCTGCGTCCCGGACAAATGCACAGCTAAAACGTGCATAGTCCCTTGTCGATGGCCTTCCACGTGGTTCATCTTCATGAGTTCCGAGGGGAAGCGTCCTTGTGGCGTTCTGCACGCGATCAGGTGTTTTCTCTGAAAATATAGCACAACCATAGATGATATACGTGTAAAAATATTCAGTGCTTTAGCAAGCAATTTACTTCCCGCTCCAAACGTGCCCTGGAGGGCCTCCGATAATTACACGCCCTGGAGGGGGGGGGGGGGGGGCGGATTTCGCCCCCCCCATGATCTCGAAACCACGCAACGTAGCGACAAGCAGAAAACGAAGTTAGATAGCTCGAGACAAGCTCTTTCGGAAGTATTTCGTTCATTTTTTTTTCTCTCAGGTCAACATTGAGATCATCAGAGGTCATCAAGGGTCAGGTTCTCAAGTTTTAGGACTTCGCTTCGAACACCCCCCCCCCCCTATCTCGGGAACTATGATAGTTAGCAGCAAACGGAAAAAAGCAATCGACAGCTCTTGAAAAATGCAATCGACTTAGGCTTCCTCAGATTTGAGCTCAGGTCAATAGGTCATCAAATGTCAAAAAAGTGATTTTTTGGCAAAACTGTTTTTCGCAAATAACGTTTTACCTAATAAAGATAAAGCAATAGGTGTTACGCCATCGTGTTTGTCTTGACAAGACACTTCGAATCTTATTCATGGTGACCAGGTTAGGTCAACTGAGAAATTTGACCTCAGGTCAAGGGCAAGTGGTGACCCAAGTTGGTCATGTTACATATTGAGAGACGTGTCTCGACGAGACAAACACATTGGTACCATGTTATCTTCTATATCTTCATTATGTCGATAGTTATTGACAAAACAGTGTTTGCGGTCATGAAATTGATCTGACCTTAGGTCACCGATATTGGTAATCCGAGATAATCAAATTGTTGGTATATATGACCTTATAAAATGCTGCAATATTGACACCGATCGGCCTAAAACTGTGGCTGTGGTACTACTGCAAACGTTTTGGAGTTGGGGTCATCACGTGACCTGGTCTGGTGACCTGACCTGAGATGATTCGAGGTCATTTTTTTACATAATGTGGGAAGTTCATTGCCGAACAGGTGTGCAAAAAAAAGGTGGCGCTACTCGCCGCCGTTTTTGCGCTATCCTCGATAAACCGGATGGGGGGGGGGGGCGGATTTCGCCCCCCCCCCCCCTCCAGGGCGCGTGTTAAGTAAACAGGAAGTATATATATAGAAATGCCTATAAGAATGATGTCAGGCGACGTGAGGCCGACGTAGTCGCGAATAACAATGGTGGAAAATGGAATACAAAATGGAATGGAAAATGGGAAAATTGAAAATGGTCTGAGACATCAATTCATACGTTAATCATGCATGACACAACGGGAACGGAACCATTGAAGGTTTTACAACAGCTTTATTTATTTGTTCACCGGGCATTTGATGATTTAGGCAAATACATCAAATACAGCTATAGATGTAAATTAACATTTTGCGGCTGGTGAGCGACCAGATGTCACAAAAAGCGTCAAGGGGCTTAAAAAACATGTTATGGCAAAATGGGAAATATTAACATTTAAAGGGAAGTTAACCTTTAACCTTCGCCCTGGTGGTTGACAAATGAACATAGGCATGGCTTACCTCGAAAGGAACGGATGAGGGTTGGATGGAGGTTTTTGGCAGGTTCCCAGGTCACATCGCTGAAGAAAGGAAGCGTTTATCTCACATATCGAAGGTATGGATTCGTTCTATTAATCGAGAAGAGTCGAGTATATTATCGGTAACTACACACCTCCGAACGAACTACAATAACTCAATAAGATTTTACTTAGAGATTTAATAAAATGATATCATCCCAGTAACTTTCACTACTAGGTTGTCAATTATAGCTACCTGTGCCGCGACGTGATTGGCGACTAGATCGATATGCCGAATGCTGGATGCACCATTGAATTAAAGGGAGTATAAGATGGTTCCACTTTGTCGACCCAAAACATCGTAAACAACGGATCAATCACTTATAATCCAACAGAAAACAAACGTTTACTGATGTGCATGTACGCTAGCTATGGCTTCATATAATTCATAGGATAGTTGCATGCCAAGTGTTCTTACCTGTAACCTTTCCATTTCACTTGGTACGTATTATTATCTGGATTATATCCCAGGAGTTCCTCCACATAAAACCATTCCTGCAAGAATTCAGAATTGTTAACAGCAAAACATATACATAACTCAACCAATGCTGTAATGATGCATATCGTCTACAGTTGATACTTAATAGTTGCAGTGGTATTGAAACGGTAATAGGTACCAACCAGGATGCCAGAGTATTGTTCACATTGCAAGCATAGTTATTGTAATAAACGAAGCTTACCTTAATTGGATGAAAGGTATAGGTTTAGGTATCCACGAAGCCTATATAATACGAGATACATCAATCATTTATCTTAACATTTGAGACTGACCCGACCCCTGCCGGCGAATCCCCTGCTAACAACGCTGCAACCAATAGTACAATTTCAATAAACGTTTGGTTAAGAATTATTACCTCTAACTTCCTCTTCTTCTTGCTTCCAAACAGAAACTTGCTCTGTAAACAAGAAGTAGATAATATGAATACATATTTCAGCGATTAAAATAAAATGCCATCCCAGCAGCGATACATTAACCCTCGCCCTACGGGAGCTTTTTTCACCTTCGCCCTACGGAGGGGGGGGGGCTGACAGGCCCTGTTAACTTCCAAGCCAAGCAACTTTGAGCAATGCGGTAAGAACCAGCATGTTGCCTGTCATGAGAGGAATCTAACAGTATGCGATTTTTAGGTTTGAGGTCAACGGGTGATCTTCCAGGTCAAGTGAATGACCTCGGATTTACCACGTCCAGAACAGCGATTTTGCTCTTCAGAAAACCTCAAAATTAGAAATTGATAAATATAAATAAAAAGGGGCATTGTTCCTAGACCAGTTTTGATTCAGAAATACAGAAAAATGTAATTATTTGTTCGTATCTTGTCAAAAAAAGTCAAAAAAGTAATAAATTTTGCAAATCCGAGATTGCCATTTTAAAGAGAATGCCATTTTGTATCTTTGGTGAATTGCGTTTGTAATTTCCTTTAAAACTCTGTTTTTACCATTTTTCAAATATTTATCGTTTTTTCCACCAACATGACGTCATCAAAACATGATTATTTCCCAAACTAATTAACCAATTTCAACTAAATTTTTGCTCAGGGGGGGCTGTCAGCCCCCCCGTAGGGTGAGGGTTAATGTTATGTTAATAACAACCCTTTTCCACCACATAAGAAACAAACAGCGGGTCATGACATTCAGGAATCCAGAGATGTGTGTAGCTGACATTACAGGACATGTATCACAAAAATCACAAACATTCACATAACAAATGTTAAACAATATTCCTATGTTAAGGTCACACTGAAAACATGCTAATAAGAAAAGCTTTAAATGCCTGACAAGCAAGTGGCACACTACTGCAAGATGTGGTCTGAGAGACTATTTTCTGTACTTGCTCTATTCCTTTACATGTGTGGCTTGTGGTCACAACAATTAATGTAGCTACAATAACAGCAGTTCACCAAACTCACTTACCTTTCTTTTTTGGCATTTTCTGGCATCAAGGCAGATGCCTCGACAGTGCAATGGACGTCTGTGGATGGATAACTGATAAACATGTTGGACATTTTATTGGACTTCAATTGCACATTGTTTTGAGATCAGACATATATATGATAACAATTACAACAGCCGTACAAAACCTTAATCTCAATGACATTCGTTCTCTTTGACAGTTTGTCACTTCTCAATGACAGACGTTCTCTGCATACAAAATGTTGTTCTCTGGGACCAAATCTCAAAATGAAAATTACAAAACCTACTGAAGCCACATCCAAATGGTTCCAACCTCCTCTCGAGTCAGAAGTGGGGTTGTTTAGAGGAGACTAGTTGATCGCCACCCGTCAACCACGAACCAGTGAATCAGGTATCTATGAACCGGGAATCAATGAATATAGACATCTTATAATCCACCTGGGTCAACCCTCGCTGGCTGGGAATTTACTTTTAGTAACCATGGTTACAATCTCCAAGCAAGAGGCCAGAGCAAAAACACATGTGCATTCTGCACCAACTTCACACCAGCTAGGATGGTCCCGCATCAACGAGATCTCGTCCAATATGCCGTACCTTCCAGTCTGAACATAAGCCAGTAGAACCTAAAGTAGTCACCAATGTCAGCAGCCCACCGTCTGAATATAACTGTGTTACCGGACCTGTCCTAATTCACATAAAATACCATTGGTAATAGAAAGAAGTCGACCATGTATGCTTGATATCACTTGGACTCGGT
>JAXIVJ010007817.1:0-58653 GCA_036785665.1 Chirona hameri
ATATATATATATATATTTTAAGGGTTCAGAGTAGGAGACAAACTGCAAGCTAACAAATCATTTGTACGTAGGTATGCCATATCACATCAAGCAAGTGAATCAAGGTGATGGATGACAGGCAGAATGAACAACTCCACAAGCTTGAACAAATCCACAAGCTGTTGTCTAGTGGTCCTCTAGTGGTAGTCTGGGACCACTAGGAAAGGTCCTCTAGTGGTAGTCTGGGACCACTAGGAAAGGTCCTCTAGTGGTAGTCTGGGACCACTAGGAAAGGTCCTCTAGTGGTAGTCTGGGACCACTAGGAAAGGTCCTCTAGTGGTAGTCTGGGACCACTAGAAAGGTCCTCTAGTGGACCTTGTGATCCAACTAGGAATCCTAGTGGTTTCTTGTGGTACCGCAAGACAATCCTAGTGGTTTCTTACTGTAATTAAAACAATTTCTAGTTGCATTCTTGCGATTATAGTGGCCGTGTGGCCCTGTGTGGTCTCTAGTGGTCCTGTGTGGTCTCTAGTTATCCTTTGTGGTCTCTAGTTGTCCTTTGTGGTATATATTGGTCATTTGTGGTCTCTAGTGGTCCTATGTGGTCTCTAGTGGTCCTGTGTGGTCTCTAGTGGTCTTTTGTGGTTTATAATGGTCCTTTGTGGTCTCTAGTGGTCCTTTCTGGTCTCTAGTGGTCCTTTGTGGTCTCTAGTGGTCCTTTGTGGTCTCTAGTGGTGCTTTATGATCTAGTGGTCCTGTATGGTTTAGTGGTCCTGTGTGGTCTCTAGTGGTCCTTTGTGGTCTTGTGTGGTCTCTGGTGGTCCCTTGTGGTCTCTGGTGGTCCCTTGTGGTCTCTGGTGGTCCCTTGTGGTCTATAATGGTCTCTGGTGGTCCCTTGTGGTCTATAATGATCTCTGGTGGTCCCTTGTGGTATCTTGTGGTCCCTTGTGGTATTTTGTGGTATCTTGTGGTCCCTTGTGGTATCTTGTGGTCCAGTGTCCTAGCATTGGGAAATTTGGGTGGAAAACGACACCCTATGGATACTATTTTTCCACTCTTTTTCCCAAGTTTTCCTCTTAATTTTCCACTCCTTATTCTAAAATGTATTGGATAATCTGAACTCTATACTGATGTATGGATGTAATGATAGGACAAGACAGGGAAAGACAGGTCAAAATTGGCATAGGTCCCTTGTGGTCCCTTGTGGCATTCTGGTGAGCGGGTAGGGGACATTGATAAAGCCTAATACAATGGCTTTTGGTTGAATTTTCCACTCTTTATGCTTATTTTTAGCTATAATTTTCCATTCCACACTCAAACTCCAAAGCAATCTTAGGACCCTGTTGTAGTCTCTGGTGGTCCCTTGTGGTATCTTGTGGTCCCTTGTGGTATCTTGTGGTCCCTTGTGGTATCTTGTGGTCCCTTGTGGTCCCTTGTGGTGCCTTGTGGTCCCTTGTGGTGCCTTGTGGTCCCTTGTGGTATCTTGTGGTCCCTTGTGGTATCTTGTGGTCCCTTGTGGTATCTTGTGGTCCCTTGTGGTATCTTGTGGTCCCTTGTGGTATATTGTGGTATCTTGTGGTCCCTTGTGGTATCTTGTGGTCCCTTGTGGTCCCTTGTGGTATCTTGTGGTCCCTTGTGGCATATTGTGGTATCTTGTGGTCCCTTGTGGCATATTGTGGTATCTTGTGGTCCCTTGTGGTCTCTTGTGGTCCCTTGTGGTCCCTTGTGGTCCCTTGTGGTATCTTGTGGTCCCTTGTGGTATCTTGTGGTCCCTTGTGGTATCTTGTGGTCCCTTGTGGTATCTGGTAGTCCCTTGTCGTATCTGGTGGTCCCTTGTGGTATCTTGTGGTCCCTTGTGGTATCTGGTGGTCCCTTGTGGTATCTGGTGGTCCCTTGTGGTATCTGGTGGTCTCTTGTGGTATCTTGTGGTCCCTTGTGGTATCTGGTGGTCCCTTGTGGTATCTGGTGGTCCCTTGTGGTATCTTGTGGTCCTTGTGGTATTTTGTGGTCCCTTGTGGTATCTTGTGGTCCCTTGTGGTATCTTGTGGTCCCTTGTGGTATCTTGTGGTCCCTCATGGTATCTTGTGGTCCCTTGTGGTATCTTGTGGTCCCTCATGGTATCTTGTGGTCCCTTGTGGTATCTTGTGGTCCCTAATGGTATCTTGTGGTCCCTAATGGTATCTTGTGGTCCCTTGTGGTATCTTGTGGTCCTCATGGTATAGTGTGGTCCCTCATGGTATCTTGTGGTCCCTCATGGTATCTTGTGGTCCCTTGTGGTATTTTGTGGTCCCTCATGGTATCTTGTGGTCCCTTGTGGTATCTTATGGTCCCTAATGGTATCTTGTGGTCCCTTGTTATCTTGTGGTCCCTCATGGTATCTTGTGGTCCCTCATGGTATCTTGTGGTCCCTCATGGTATCTTGTGGTCCCTTGTGGTATCTTGTGGTCCCTTGTGGTATCTTATGGTCCCTTGTGGTATCTTGTGGTCCCTTGTGGTATCCTGTGGTCCCTCATGGTATCTTGTGGTCCCTTGTGGTATCTTGTGGTCCCTCATGGTATCTTGTGGTCCCTTGTGGTATCTTATGGTCCCTAATGGTATCTTGTGGTCCCTTGTGTTATCTTGTGGTCCCTCATGGTATATTGTGGTCCCTCATGGTATCTTGTGGTCCCTCATGGTATCTTGTGGTCCCTCATGGTATCTTGTGGTCCCTTGTGGTATCTTGTGGTCCCTTGTGGTATCTTGTGGTCCCTTGTGGTATCTTGTGGTCCCTTGTGGTATCTTGTGGTCCCTCATGGTATATTGTGGTCCCTCATGGTATCTTGTGGTCCCTCATGATATCTTGTGGTCCCTCATGGTATCTTGTGGTCCCTCATGGTATATTGTGGTCCCTTGTGGTATCTTGTGGTCCCTCATGGTATATTGTGGTCCCTTGTGGTATCTTGTGGTCCCTCATGGTATATTGTGGTCCCTTGTGGTATCTTGTGGTCCCTTGTGGTATCTTGTGGTCCCTCATGGTATCTTGTGGTCCCTTGTGGTATCTTGTGGTCCCTCATGGTATCTTGTGGTCCCTTGTGGTATCTTGTGGTCCCTTGTGGTATCTTGTGGTCCCTTGTGGTATCTTGTGGTCCCTTGTGGTATATTGTGGTCCCTCATGGTATATTGTGGTCCCTCATGGTATCTTGTGGTCCCACATGGTATCTTGTGGTCCCTCATGGTATATTGTGGTCCCTTGTGGTATCTTGTGGTCCCTCATGGTATATTGTGGTCCCTTGTGGTATCTTGTGGTCCCTTGTGGTATCTTGTGGTCCCTCATGGTATCTTGTGGTCCCTTGTTGTATCTTGTGGTCCCTCATGGTATCTTGTGGTCCCTTGTGGTATCTTATGGTCCCTAATGGTATCTTGTGGTCCCTTGTGTTATCTTGTGGTCCCTCATGGTATATTGTGGTCCCTCATGGTATCTTGTGGTCCCTCATGGTATCTTGTGGTCCCTTGTGGTATCTTGTGGTCCCTTGTGGTATCTTGTGGTCCCTTGTGGTATCTTGTGGTCCCTCATGGTATCTTGTGGTCCCTTGTGTTATCTTGTGGTCCCTCATGGTATCTTGTGGTCCCTCATGGTATCTTGTGGTCCCTTGTGTTATCTTGTGGTCCCTCATGGTATATTGTGGTCCCTCATGGTATCTTGTGGTCCCTCATGGTATCTTGTGGTCCCTTGTGGTATCTTGTGGTCCCTTGTGGTATCTTGTGGTCCCTTGTGGTATCTTGTGGTCCCTTGTGGTATCTTGTGGTCCCTCATGGTATATTGTGGTCCCTTGTGGTATCTTGTGGTCCCTTGTGGTATATTGTGGTCCCTCATGGTATCTTGTGGTCCCTCATGGTATCTTGTGGTCCCTTGTGTTATCTTGTGGTCCCTCATGGTATGTTGTGGTCCCTCATGGTATATTGTGGTCCCTCATGGTATCTTGTGGTCCCTTGTGGTATCTTGTGGTCCCTTGTGGTATCTTGTGGTCCCTTGTGGTATCTTGTGGTCCCTCATGGTATATTGTGGTCCCTCATGGTATCTTGTGGTCCCTTGTGGTATCTTGTGGTCCCTTGTGGTATCTTGTGGTCCCTTGTGGTATCTTGTGGTCCCTCATGGTATATTGTGGTCCCTCATGGTATCTTGTGGTCCCTTGTGGTATATTGTGGCCCCTTGTGGTATCTTGTGGTCCCTCATGGTATCTTGTGGTCCCTTGTGGTATATTGTGGTCCCTTGTGGTATCTTGTGGTCCCTTGTGGTATCTTGTGGTCCCTCATGGTATCTTGTGGTCCCTCATGGTATCTTGTGGTCCCTTGTGGTATCTTGTGGTCCCTTGTGGTATCTTGTGGTCCCTTGTGGTATCTTGTGGTCCCTCATGGTATATTGTGGTCCCTCATGGTATCTTGTGGTCCCTTGTGGTATATTGTGGTCCCTTGTGGTATCTTGTGGTCCCTTGTGGTATCTTGTGGTCCCTTGTGGTATCTTGTGGTCCCTCATGGTATATTGTGGTCCCTTGTGGTATCTTATGGTCCCTAATGGTATCTTGTGGTCCCTTGTGGTATCTTGTGGTCCCTTGTGGTATCTTGTGGTCCCTTGTGGTATCTTGTGGTCCCTTGTGGTATCTTGTGGTCCCTCATGGTATATTGTGGTCCCTCATGGTATCTTGTGGTCCCTTGTGGTATCTTGTGGTCCCTAATGGTATCTTGTGGTCCCTTGTGTTATCTTGTGGTCCCTCATGGTATATTGTGGTCCCTCATGGTATATTGTGGTCCCTCATGGTATATTGTGGTCCCTTGTGGTATCTTGTGGTCCCTCATGGTATATTGTGGTCCCTCATGGTATCTTGTGGTCCCTCATGGTATATTGTGGTCCCTTGTGGTATCTTGTGGTCCCTTGTGGTATCTTGTGGTCCCTCATGGTATATTGTGGTCCCTCATGGTATCTTGTGGTCCCTCATGGTATCTTGTGGTCCCTCATGGTATCTTGTGGTCCCTTGTGGTATCTTGTGGTCCCTCATGGTATCTTGTGGTCCCTTGTGGTATCTTGTGGTCCCTCATGGTATATTGTGGTCCCTCATGGTATCTTGTGGTCCCTCATGGTATCTTGTGGTCCCTTGTGGTATCTTGTGGTCCCTCATGGTATATTGTGGTCCCTTGTGGTATCTTGTGGTCCCTCATGGTATCTTGTGGTCCCTTGTGGTATCTTGTGGTCCCTTGTGGTATCTTGTGGTCCCTCATGGTATATTGTGGTCCCTCATGGTATCTCGTGGTCCCTCATGGTATCTTGTGGTCCCTTGTGGTATCTTGTGGTCCCTTGTGGTATCTTGTGGTCCCTCATGGTATATTGTGGTCCCTTGTGGTATCTTGTGGTCCCTTGTGGTATATTGTGGTCCCTTGTGGTATCTTGTGGTCCCTCATGGTATATTGTGGTACCTTGTGTTATCTTGTGGTCCCTCATGGTATCTTGTGGTCCATCATGGTATCTTGTGGTCCCTTGTGTTATCTTGTGGTCCCTCATGGTATCTTGTGGTCCCTCATGGTATCTTGTGGTCCCTCATGGTATCTTGTGGTCCCTTGTGGTATCTTGTGGTCCCTTGTGGTATCTTGTGGTCCCTTGTGGTATCTTGTGGTCCCTCATGGTATATTGTGGTCCCTCATGGTATCTTGTGGTCCCTCATGGTATCTTGTGGTCCCTTGTGGTATCTTGTGGTCCCTTGTGGTATCTTGTGGTCCCTTGTGGTATCTTGTGGTCCCTTGTGGTATCTTGTGGTCTCTTGTGATATCTTGTGGTCCCTCATGGTATATTGTGGTCCCTCATGGTATCTTGTGGTCCCTTGTGGTCCCTTGTGGTATCTTGTGGTCCCTTGTGGTATCTTGTGGTCCCTTGTGGTATATTGTGGTCCCTTGTGGTATCTTGTGGTCCCTCATGGTATATTGTGGTCCCTCATGGTATCTTGTGGTCCCTCATGGTATCTTGTGGTCCCTTGTGGTATCTTGTGGTCCCTTGTGGTATCTTGTGGTCCCTTGTGGTATCTTGTGGTCCCTCATGGTATATTGTGGTCCCTTGTGGTATCTTGTGGTCCCTTGTGGTATCTTGTGGTCTCTTGTGGTATCTTGTGGTCCCTCATGGTATATTGTGGTCCCTCATGGTATCTTGTGGTCCCTCATGGTATCTTGTGGTCCCTTGTGGTATCTTGTGGTCCCTTGTGGTATCTTGTGGTCCCTTGTGGTAACTTGTGGTCCCTTGTGGTATCTTATGGTCCCTTGTGGTATCTTGTGGTCCCTCATGGTATATTGTGGTCCCCCATGGTATCTTGTGGTCCCTCATGGTATCTTGTGGTCCCTTGTGGTATCTTGTGGTCCCTTGTGGTATCTTGTGGTCCCTCATGGTATATTGTGGTCCCTCATGGTATCGTGTGGTCCCTTGTGGTATCTTGTGGTCCCTTGTGGTATCTTGTGGTCCCTTGTGGTATCTTGTGGTCCCTTGTGGTATCTTGTGGTCCCTTGTGGTATCTTGTGGTCCCTCATGGTATATTGTGGTCCCTCATGGTATCTTGTGGTTCCTCATGGTATCTTGTGGTCCCTTGTGGTATCTTGTGGTCCCTTGTGGTATCTTGTGGTCCCTTGTGGTATCTTGTGGTCCCTTGTGGTATCTTGTGGTCCCTCATGGTATCTTGTGGTCCCTTGTGGTATCTTGTGGTCCCTTGTGGTATCTTGTGGTCCCTTGTGGTATCTTGTGGTCCCTTGTGGTATCTTGTGGTCCCTTGTGGTATCTTGTGGTATCTTGTGGTCCCTTGTGGTATCTTGTGGTCCCTTGTGGTATATTGTGGTCCCTTGTGGTATCTTGTGGTCCCTTGTGGTATCTTGTGGTCCCTCATGGTATATTGTGGTCCCTCATGGTATCTTGTGGTCCCTCATGGTATCTTGTGGTCCCTTGTGGTATCTTGTGGTCCCTTGTGGTATCTTGTGGTCCCTTGTGGTATATTGTGGTCCCTTGTGGTATCTTGTGGTCCCTCATGGTATCTTGTGGTCCCTTGTGGTATCTTGTGGTCCCTTGTGGTATATTGTGGTCCCTTGTGGTATATTGTGGTCCCTTGTGGTATCTTGTGGTCCCTTGTGGTATCTTGTGGTCCCTTGTGGTATTTTGTGGTCCCTTGTGGTATCTTGTGGTCCCTTGTGGTATATTGTGGTCCCTTGTGGTATCTTGTGGTCCCTTGTGGTATCTTGAGGTCCCTCATGGTATATTGTGGTCCCTCATGGTATCTTGTGGTCCCTTGTGGTATCTTGTGGTCCCTTGTGGTATCTTGTGGTCCCTCATGGTATATTGTGGTCCCTCATGGTATCTTGTGGTCCCTCATGGTATATTGTGGTCCCTTGTGGTATCTTGTGGTCCCTCATGGTATATTGTGGTCCCTCATGGTATCTTGTGGTCCCTCATGGTATATTGTGGTCCCTTGTGGTATCTTGTGGTCCCTCATGGTATATTGTGGTCCCTTGTGGTATCTTGTGGTCCCTCATGGTATATTGTAGTCCCTTGTGGTATCTTGTGGTCCCTTGTGGTATCTTGTGGTCCCTCATGGTATATTGTGGTCCCTTGTGGTATCTTGTGGTCCCTTGTGGTATCTTGTGGTCCCTCATGGTATATTGTGGTTCCTTGTGGTATCTTGTGGTCCCTCATGGTATATTGTGGTCCCTTGTGGTATCTTGTGGTCCCTTGTGGTATCTTGTGGTCCCTGATGGTATATTATGGTCCCTTGTGGTATCTTGTGGTCCCTCATGGTATATTGTGGTCCCTTGTGGTATCTTGTGGTCCCTTGTGGTATCTTGTGGTCCCTCATGGTATATTGTGGTACCTCATGGTATCTTGTGGTCCCTTGTGGTATCTTGTGGTCCCTTGTGGTATCTTGTGGTCCCTCATGGTATATTGTGGTCCCTCATGGTATCTTGTGGTCCCTCATGGTATATTGTGGTCCCTTGTGGTATCTTGTGGTCCCTCATGGTATATTGTGGTCCCTCATGGTATCTTGTGGTCCCTCATGGTATATTGTGGTCCCTTGTGGTATCTTGTGGTCCCTCATGGTATATTGTGGTCCCTTGTGGTATCTTGTGGTCCCTCATGGTATCTTGTGGTCCCTTGTGGTATCTTGTGGTCCCTTGTGGTATATTGTGGTCCCTCATGGTATATTGTGGTCCCTTGTGGTATCTTGTGGTCCCTTGTGGTATCTTGTGGTCCCTCATGGTATATTGTGGTCCCTTGTGGTATCTTGTGGTCCCTCATGGTATATTGTGGTCCCTTGTGGTATATTGTGGTCCCTTGTGGTATCTTGTGGTCCCTTGTGGTATCTTGTGGTCCCTCATGGTATATTGTGGTCCCTTGTGGTATCTTGTGGTCCCTTGTGGTATCTTGTGGTCCCTTGTGGTATCTTGTGGTCACTCATGGTATATTGTGGTCCCTCATGGTATCTTGTGGTCCCTCATGGTATATTGTGGTCCCTTGTGGTATTTTGTGGTCCCTCATGGTATATTGTGGTCCCTCATGGTATCTTGTGGTCCCTCATGGTATATTGTGGTCCCTTGTGGTATCTTGTGGTCCCTCATGGTATATTGTGGTCCCTTGTGGTATCTTGTGGTCCCTCATGGTATCTTGTGGTATCTTGTGGTCCCTTGTGGTATCTTGTGGTCCCTCATGGTATATTGTGGTCCCTTGTGGTATCTTGTGGTCCCTTGTGGTATCTTGTGGTCCCTCATGGTATATTGTGGTCCCTTGTGGTATCTTGTGGTCCCTCATGGTATATTGTGGTCCCTTGTGGTATCTTGTGGTCCCTTGTGGTATCTTGTGGTCCCTCATGGTATATTGTGGTCCCTTGTGGTATCTTGTGGTCCCTCATGGTATATTGTGGTCCCTTGTGGTATCTTGTGGTCCCTCATGGTATATTGTGGTCCCTTGTGGTATCTTGTGGTCCCTCATGGTATATTGTGGTCCCTCATGGTATCTTGTGGTCCCTCATGGTATATTGTGGTCCCTCATGGTATCTTGTGGTCCCTCATGGTATCTTGTGGTCCCTCATGGTATCTTGTGGTCCCTCATGGTATCTTGTGGTCCCTCATGGTATCTTGTGGTCCCTCATGGTATCTTGTGGTCCCTCATGGTATCTTGTGGTCCCTCATGGTATATTGTGGTCCCTTGTGTTATCTTGTGGTCCCTTGTGGTATCTTGTGGTCCCTCATGGTATCTTGTGGTCCCTTGTGGTATCTTGTGGTCCCTTGTGGTATCTTGTGGTCCCTCATGGTATATTGTGGTCCCTTGTGGTATCTTGTGGTCCCTCATGGTATATTGTGGTCCCTCATGGTATCTTGTGGTCCCTTGTGGTATCTTGTGGTCCCTTGTGGTATCTTGTGGTCCCTTGTGGTATCTTGTGGTCCCTTGTGGTATCTTGTGGTCCCTTGTGTTATCTTGTGGTCCCTCATGGTATATTGTGGTCCCTCATGGTATATTGTGGTCCCTTGTGGTATCTTGTGGTCCCTCATGGTATCTTGTGGTCCCTCATGGTATCTTGTGGTCCCTTGTGGTATCTTGTGGTCCCTCATGGTATATTGTGGTCCCTCATGGTATCTTGTGGTCCCTCATGGTATATTGTGGTCCCTTGTGGTATCTTGTGGTCCCTTGTGGTATCTTGTGGTCCCTCATGGTATCTTGTGGTCCCTCATGGTATCTTGTGGTCCCTCATGGTATCTTGTGGTCCCTTGTGGTATCTTGTGGTCCTTTGTGGTATATTGTGGTCCCTCATGGTATCTTGTGGTCCCTCATGGTATCTTGTGGTCCCTTGTGGTATCTTGTGGTATCTTGTGGTCCCTCATGGTATATTGTGGTCCATCATGGTATATTGTGGTCCCTCATGGTATATTGTGGTCCCTCATGGTATATTGTGGTCCCTCATGGTATATTGTGGTCCCTCATGGTATATTGTGGTCCCTTGTGGTATCTTGTGGTCCCTCATGGTATATTGTGGTATATTGTGGTCCCTCATGGTATATTGTGGTATATTGTGGTCCCTTGTGGTATCTTGTTGGCCCTCATGGTATATTGTGGTCCCTTGTGGTATCTTGTGGTCCCTTGTGGTATCTTGTGGTCCCTTGTGATATCTTGTGGTCCCTTGTGGTATATTGTGGTCCCTTGTGATATCTTGTGGTCCCTCATGGTATATTGTGGTCCCTTGTGATATCTTGTGGTCCCTTGTGGTATATTGTGGTCCCTTGTGTTATCTTGTGGTCCCTCATGGTATATTGTGGTCCCTTGTGGTATCTTGTGGTCCCTTGTGGTATCTTGTGGTCCCTCATGGTATATTGTGGTCCCTTGTGGTATATTGTGGTCCCTTGTGATATCTTGTGGTCCCTCATGGTATCTTGTGGTCCCTTGTGGTATATTGTGGTCCCTCATGGTATCTTGTGGTCCCTTGTGGTATAGTGTGGTCCCTCATGGTATATTGTGGTCCCTCATGGTATATTGTGGTCCCTTGTGGTATATTGTGGTCCCTCATGGTATATTGTGGTCCCTCATGGTATCTTGTGGTCCCTCATGGTATATTGTGGTCCCTCATGGTATATTGTGGTCCCTCATGGTATCTTGTGGTCCCTCATGGTATATTGTGGTCCCTCATGGTATATTGTGGTCCCTCATGGTATCTTGTGGTCCCTCATGGTATATTGTGGTCCCTCATGGTATATTGTGGTCCCTCATGGTATATTGTGGTCCCTTGTGGTATCTTGTGGTCCCTCATGGTATATTGTGGTCCCTCATGGTATATTGTGGTCCCTTGTGGTATCTTGTGGTCCCTCATGGTATCTTGTGGTCCCTTGTGGTATCTTGTCGTCCCTCATGGTATCTTGTGGTCCCTCATGGTATATTGTGGTCCCTTGTGGTATCTTGTGGTCCCTCATGGTATATTGTGGTCCCTCATGGTATATTGTGGTCCCTCATGGTATATTGTGGTCCCTCATGGTATATTGTGGTCCCTTGTGGTATCTTGTGGTCCCTCATGGTATCTTGTGGTCCCTCATGGTATCTTGTGGTCCCTCATGGTATATTGTGGTCCCTTGTGGTATCTTGTGGTCCCTCATGGTATCTTGTGGTATCTTGTGGTCCCTCATGGTATATTGTGGTATCTTGTGGTCCCTCATGGTATATTGTGGTCCCTCATGGTATATTGTGGTCCCTCATGGTATATTGTGGTCCCTCATGGTATATTGTGGTCCCTCATGGTATATTGTGGTCCCTCATGGTATATTGTGGTCCCTCATGGTATATTGTGGTCCCTTGTGGTAGCTTGTGGTCCCTTGTGGTATCTTGTGGTCCCTTGTGGTATCTTGTGGTCCCTTGTGGTATCTTGTGGTCCCTCATGGTATATTGTGGTCCCTCATGGTATATTGTGGTCCCTTGTGGTATCTTGTGGTCCCTCATGGTATCCTGTGGTCCCTCATGGTATCTTGTGGTCCCTCATGGTATATTGTGGTCCCTTGTGGTATCTTGTGGTCCCTCATGGTATCTTGTGGTCCCTCATGGTATCCTGTGGTCCCTCATGGTATCTTGTGGTCCCTCATGGTATATTGTGGTCCCTTGTGGTATCTTGTGGTCCCTCATGGTATCTTGTGGTCCCTCATGGTATCCTGTGGTCCCTCATGGTATCTTGTGGTCCCTCATGGTATCTTGTGGTCCCTCATGGTATCTTGTGGTCCCTCATGGTATATTGTGGTCCCTTGTGGTATCTTGTGGTCCCTCATGGTATCTTGTGGTCCCTTGTGGTATCTTGTGGTCCCTCATGGTATATTGTGGTCCCTTGTGGTATCTTGTGGTCCCTCATGGTATAGTGTGGTCCCTCATGGTATCTTGTGGTCCCTCATGGTATATTGTGGTTCCTCATGGTATATTGTGGTCCCTCATGGTATATTGTGGTCCCTTGTGGTATCTTGTGGTCCCTCATGGTATATTGTGGTCCCTCATGGTATCTTGTGGTCCCTCATGGTATATTGTGGTCCCTCATGGTATATGGTGGTCCCTCATGGTATATTGTGGTCCCTCATGGTATATTGTGGTCCCTCATGGTATATTGTGGTCCCTCATGGTATCTTGTGGTTCCTCATGGTATCTTGTGGTCCCTCATGGTATATTGTGGTCCCTTGTGGTATCTTGTGGTCCCTCATGGTATCTTGTGGTCCCTTGTGGTATCTTGTGGTCCCTCATGGTATATTGTGGTCCCTTGTGGTATCTTGTGGTCCCTCATGGTATATTGTGGTCCCTCATGGTATATTGTGGTCCCTCATGGTATCTTGTGGTCCCTCATGGTATATTGTGGTCCCTCATGGTATATTGTGGTCCCTCATGGTATATTGTGGTCCCTCATGGTATATTGTGGTCCCTCATGGTATATTGTGGTCCCTCATGGTATATTGTGGTCCCTCATGGTATATTGTGGTCCCTCATGGTATCTTGTGGTCCCTCATGGTATATTGTGGTCCCTCATGGTATATTGTGGTCCCTCATGGTATCTTGTGGTCCCTTGTGGTATCTTGTGGTCCCTCATGGTATCTTGTGGTCCCTCATGGTATCTTGTGGTCCCTTGTGGTATCTTGTGGTCCCTCATGGTATATTGTGGTTGCATTCTCTGTCCCATTAACCTGCGCACTGCAGGGGGAGTTGATTCCCCCCCCCCATGTTTTTTTCCCAAAGATAGCGTAAAAACGGCGGCGCACAGCGCCGCCGGGTTTTGTCACACCTGTTAGGACATCAATTGCGCACACTTTAAGAGAGAAAAAAATAACATCGGGTCATCTCAGGTCAGGTCACCAGACCAGGTCAAGTGACCCCACCTCCAAAAAAATATTTGCAGTTGTGCCAAAGCCAGAGTTTTTCACCGATCAGTTTGAAACTTACAGGATGTCATGAGGGCACACGTACTTACAATTCGTAGATCAGAATTTTGATATCGGTGACCTAAGGTCAGGTCAATTTCGTAACCTCCCATAATAAGTCAATGGGGAAATATACAAATGCTTCCTATTTCAAGGATATGCATGATATTAGTCCAATTACTTCTGTATCATGTTATTATAGAATATTATTGATGATCCAAGTGTAAGTTTTGTTCAGTGACCCCTATTGGGTTATTTGAGGTCATGCGAGGTCAAAATCACCTTTTTGTCAATAACTCCCGACATAATGAAGATAGAGAAGTAAAACAGACAGCAATGTGTTTGTCTCGTAAAGACACGTCTTACCATATGCAACATGCCCTACTTGGGTCACCACTTGACCTTGACCTGAGGTCAATTCTTTATGTTAACTTAACAAGGTCACCATGTATATCATTCAAAGCGCCTTGACAAGATAAACACAATGGCATAAACAGTTTTCCGTTATCTTTACTAAGTCAAAAAGTTAATAGCGAAAAACTATTTAGCGAGAAAAAAAATCCCTTTTTTGACCTCTGGAGCCTCAAATATTGACCTGAGATCAAATTTGAGGACACCATACCAATTGAAAATTTCACTGGCTGGCGTTTGCTTCTAACTAGCATAGTTTCTGAGATATATGGGAATTTCTGGAGCAATGTCCTAAAACAGGAGATAAAAAAATTGAAAATTTGACCTTTGATGACCTCAATTTTGACCTGACCTAAAACAATACTGAAATACTTTCGATAGAACATGTATTAAGCTATCAAATGCCGTTTCCAACTTCTCGCTACGTAACGTAGTTCTCGCCATCTCAGGGGGGGGGGGGGCAGAAATCAACCACCCATGCAGTGTACGGGTTAATCCCGCATCGACTGCGTAGTCGTATCAGAAACCGCCGCGACGGCTGAGACTCTAATTACTGCCCCAGCATCGTTAGGCGACGCTGTGTCGCGGTTAAAATGCTTGTTTGTTTGTTTGTTAGGTTTGAGGCGCTTCGATCCACTCGGATCATTTCGCGCCTGTATATTTTCATTCAACTATATTTTCTGCTATATGAAATATTATAATCGATTAAGTATGTTGATGTCTCTCAGGAATTGAAATAAGAGCTTAATGAGGTCAGGGTTTTCATCACCCAGCAGGACGAACAAAGAAAATGGAATGTTTTTTGCCGTGCAGTAGTCCTTTAAGACGCGTCTTTGGTTGATGAAGTCGTCGCAATATAACAATATATGTTTGACCGTGAGTGTTTGATTACATGTAGTACATACTGGCCTTATTGACTGTGAATATATATATGAGTGAGTGAGATATGTATGACTTATTCTCAACTTTGTCAATGCTTTCTCCTCTAATCGATTTTGCCTGAAACACGATGTCCATATTCCTATGTCTGGCTTGATTTCGTGTAATTGTGTACGGGCAGGATCATCGCTCCACTTCCTCTGCCAGAATAATCTTGTATTTTGTCGTATTGCAGATTTAATGGAATGAAAGTTGGTGGGGATGTCGGTGATATTTGGCAGAGCAAGTGCTGCCTTGGCTTCCTCGTCCGCACGGTCATTGCCAGGGATTCCGCTGTGCCCTGGCACCCAAAGAAACTGTATTTGTGCTCCGTTTTCAACAAGTGTTTGATGAACATTTAACAATTCAAAGTGTAAGTATTGATTAAAGGATGGGCAGATGATACTTTCTAGGGCAGACCTAGAATCGGAGCAAATGCATGTCTTCCTTATATTATGAAGATGAACAAATTTAAGGGCGATCAGGATCGCATGGAGTTCGGCAATGAATATAGATGTACCATCTGGCAGTCTACCGGTTAAATTCGCCAGTCCATCCACTACAATTGCATTTCCTGTACCTTCGTTTCCCTTCGATCCGTCGGTGTAAATAAACTGAAAATCCATATGTTCTTCTTGAAAACGTAAAAAGATTTGCTGAGCTTCCTGCGAGGATACGTCTTTTTTGTTAAATGTGAAGAGAAAAGATACTGATCTAGGGTGCAGTTTCCACGGTACCACATTCAAGTCCGGCAAAGGTGTTATGTTTGGCATGTTAAATTGAAGTTCTTGGCTAAATAAATTGACTCGTGACGCTATAGTCAGTCCCGAGCGCCTTTCACTAGGTCCAACGTAGTTGTGGTGTATATGGGGTAATATATTAATAGCTGTATGAGATGCGTGTTCTGGATTCTGTTTAATCTTAGCGACATACCGAAGTGAGAGATCCATTCGTCTTACGTAGAGTGGAGGGATATTGGCCTCTACCTGTAAGGCAGATACGGGCGACGTCTTCATCGCACCTATGGCAATTCTAATAAATGAGTTTTGTATTGCTTCAAGTGATTTTAATGCCGTTTTACTACCTCCAGCATATACAGCTGCACCATATTCTATAATGGGAAGAACTAACGCTTTGTATAGACGCAGTAATGTTGCTCGATCTGCACCACATGGAGTACCTGTGAGACATCTAAATAAATTAAGTCTGGAGCTGCATTTCATCTTAATGTGTTTTGCATGCTGTTGCATGGAAAGCCTTCTGTCTAGGATTACTCCAAGAAACTTAAATTTGGAAACATATGGAATCGTGTTGTTATAAATGTGGAGGTTTCGTGATGGTTGAATGTTTGAGGTGCGACTAAATATGATGGCTGCAGATTTTTCAGTGGAAAATTCCAAACCATTTCTTCTGGACCAAAGCTCCAACTTTGCGAGACCTGTCTGTAGGCGGATTGTGGAGACGTCATAATCTCGGTCGCTGCACCACATTGCACTGTCGTCAGCAAAAAGGGAAAAGGAAATACCTGGAGGAATATCATTAAATAAATCATCTATGAAAATATTAAACAGCAGAGGAGAGAGGCAGCTTCCCTGGGGTAGGCCGTTTTCCATCTGCTGAGGGTTTGAGAAAATGGACCTGCATTTAACGCTGAACTGTCTCATGCCAGTCAAAAAATGATATATGTAAGAACCTAGATGCCCCTTTATGCCAAGTCTGTGTAGCTTATGGATGACGGCTGGTCTATGCACCATGTCATAGGCCTTTCTAATGTCCAGGAAAACGGCAGTCGTGTGCTTTTTGCCTCTGAAACCTTTTCGAATATCTGTTTCTAATCTGATGAGATGGTCTATGGGACTATGATTTTTACGAAAACCACATTGGTATTTCGACAGTAGTGTTTCTTTTTCCAAAATAAATGATAATCGCTTGGCAACCATTCTCTCGAATATCTTTCCAAAACAGCTTGTAAGGGCAATCGGGCGATAATTATCCGGGTTGTTTCTGGGTTTCCCTGGTTTGGGGATAGCAATAATGATACTCTCCCTCCAGGCTTCTGGAAAAACATGTCTTTGCCATAAATTATTTAATGAACGTAGCATCATAACCAAAGGAGCATCCGAAAGATGACGAAAGAAAGCGTAATGTAAATCATCAGGCCCTACCGATGTATTACCAGCGGAGGTAACGGCCGTTTTTAACTCTGAAAGCGAAAATAAACTGTTGTAATCTTCTTCGTTGTTAGAAAGGAAGGCTGCTGGCCGAGTGTAGAAAGCCGCCTGTGCATTTTCGATAAAGCCATGGAAGTAATTGTTGTTTGAACTGTGATGTGCAAATCTCTCAGCCAAGATATTAGTGACCTCTTTCGGTTCACTAATGGAGTCATGGTTTCCAGGAATGCGAATGATTGGAATGCTCGGTTGACATCGTTTGCCCGATAAGCGACGAACTAATTGCCAGATTTTACTAAGAGGAGTAGAATGCGTAAATCGAGAAAGAAAGCGTTGCCAGGAAGCTCGTTTGGCCGTTCGAATTATTCTTTGAGCGCAAGCTCGTTCCCTGTTTCTGGTTATTAGGTTTTGTTGTGTTCGATGGTGAAGGTATGCCCTAAAGGCCCTTTTCCTTCTAGCAATAGCCTGTCGTATTGCAGGAGACCACCATGGAACGGCAGATCTGCGCAAACAGGGTTTCGTTTTAGGTATTGTTTGATTTGCTGCTAACAAAATTGCTTGTGTTATGTCAGAAATACATTGTTCAGGATTATCTTCTTGTTCTATTTGGATATCTTCACATAACTCGGTAAATATATGCCACTCCGCCTTGTCGAGGTTCCAGCGGGGCAAAAAGAAGGGAGTTCCATCATGGTGAAATGTTGTTCTGAGAGAAATTGGATAGTGATCGCTGTTGTGTATATCACCATCCACGCTCCATTCAAACCATGTACCAAGTAAGGGTGAACAAAGAGAAAGATCAATCGCCGATTCAGTGTTGTGTGATAGGCTGAAAAATGTTGGTTGATCGTTGTTAAGTATTACTAGATTGTGTGCAGAAACAAAATCTTCAACCTTCTGACCTCGAATATTCATTTGTTGCCCGGTCCACCAGTCGGGACTGTGGGCGTTAAAGTCTCCGAGGAGAAGAAACGGGTTCCGAAACTGGTTTACTAGGTTGTCGAGTTGTTGGTTTAAATCATCTGCATCACTACTTGGAGGAATGTAAATGCTACAAACATCTATGGTACGACCGTTGATATGGACTGTGCAAGCCACTGCCTGCAGATCTGTTTGTAAGTCGATTTTATCATGTGTGAAATTGTTATGAATATACAGAGCGACACCTCCGTGTCTACGCTGTCCAAATATTTCATCGTGACGGTAAAGGGAGTAATCGAAAAGGTTGAAATTGTAATTATCCGTAGGCAAAAACCATGTTTCTTGTAAGGCAATAATAATCGGCGCAAGTACAGAAAAGAAGTTTTTCATTTCGCTCCATTTAGAGATGAGTCCACAGCAGTTCCACTGGAGTATATTGGACATCATTGGACTCTGTTGTGTGTTCGCCCACCTCGACGAGGTGGGTCACTTCCAGCGGACGTGGAACGAGAGTGGCCCATAGCCACACGAACGGCAGGACGCGGCTGCCGCTCCTGGCTCGTTCCTTGTCCCGTCTGAGAGAGAGGGGAGGAGCGTGTCTGAACCGGCTGGGCGGCCCGGTCCGGTCGGTTGTTTACCCGATGTGGGCCTGGACGGACCATAGCCGGAGGGCATGGCCGGTCATCTTCGGTCTGGGTGTCGGTGCATCTGGTCGCGGGCGGCTCAGGGGCCGGGGTGGCGGTGGCTGGGGTACTGGCGATCGGATTGGGAGGAGTCAGGAGTTTGAGAGGCGGGAGTTGGGGCAGGGGCTCTGTTTGAGTTCCACTCGTGACTGTTTGTTTTTTGGTTACCTGTGCGTATGTCTTTGATGTCGGAGTGCATACCTTTTCTTCGACTGCGCGACGCGCCTGTGGGTACGACATGTTGGAGGAGGCCTTCAGTGCGCAGATTTCTTTTTCCTTTCTCCAGATGGGGCACTGGGTGGATGAGACGGTGTGATCGGTTGATTTGCAGCTCAGGCATTTGGCTGGTGCGGCACAGGCAGAGCCTTCGTGCGGCGCTTCACCACACCTGTGGCACTTGGCATCTCCCTTGCAGAATTTGACGGTGTGTCCGAATCTCTGGCACTTGAAGCAGCGCATGGGGTTGGGGATGAATACGTTCACGTTGTATTTGATGTAGCCAGCGAGCAGGGTGGACGGCAGAGTGGTGGTCTGGAAGGTCAGAACGAGGAGGCTGGTGTCGCGCCTCTGACCGTCTCGGAAGGTGGTCAGTCGCCGCACGTGTGATACTCCTTCCGGGCGGAGACCCTCGAGAATTTCGTCTTCCTTCATGAACCGCATCTCCGGAGCGAAGATGGTTCCTTGGGTGGTGTTGCGGGCGTGATGGAGTGAGACAGTGACCGCCTTCTCGCAGAATTTGGTACACTGCAGCAGTTTCTTGGTCTGGGCACGAGTTTCCGTTTTCACGATCAGTGAGCCGTTTGCCGGGGTTTCGATTTGGAGCAAGCCTGTTCCGCAGATGGCGTCGAGCTGTTTGGTGGGCCAGAAGATGTTGATTTTACGGAATGAGATGTTGCTATCCGTCGGCTTAATCACTAGGAATGAGCCAAAGGGTTCCAGATGCGGTTCGGTAGCCGGGGCGGTGGGTGCAGATGAGCCGAGGTCAGTGTTCCGTGCGTGGCCAGAGGACGAGCGAGGTTCAGTGCCGGGGGCGGTGGTCATGGACGAGCGAAGGTCGGTGCCGGGGGCAGAGGTCACGGACGGGCGAGGGTCGGAGTCGGGAGCAGTGGTCGGAGACGAGCGAGGGTCGGAGTCGGGAGCAGTGGTCGGGGACGGGCGAGGGTCAGGTACCGGGGAGTCGGAGTCCATGGCATGATCAGGAGGGGTGGTCAGGTTGAGGTCCGAGTCAGAATCCGATAGTTCGTCCTTACGGCGCTTTTTCCCCGACATGGGGAAGAAGCAGGACGGAACTGAAAAGAAAATGCAAGAAACCTACCTAATGTGAACTAAGGAAACCAAACGAACCAGAGCGAGCAAACCGGCGAGCGAGCGGAGCGAATCGTGTGTAAGCCTATCTGCAACGAGTGCGCGTAGGATACAAGGATGGTGTGGTTAAAATGCCCGTGAACTTTTAACTTATACAACCTAACTTCGGAAATGCTACGTAGTTTTGTCACATTAACATAGACTATATCTAAGCAATTCATTTTTCAGATCTGATGACAACTCTTCCTTTGCATTGCTGTTCGCGACAGTTCCCAACTTTAAACTGGGCTCCTACATGTTAATGTAATGTCTGTCTTTGGTAAAACAATGGGGAAAAAATCATCGCTTCGTGATAACGCCATCTGATGAGCAGCACCTCAACTACAAGTACCCTTGAAATATCCGCTAGAAACCACAAGCAATTTTCTAGTGGTCTCAGTGGTGTCTTGTGGAGTGGAGTGACTAGTGGTCTTTAGTGGTGTTCCTTAGTGGGCTTGTGGATCGTGGTTTCTTGTGGTGCTTGGCTAGTGGTTCCTAGTGGTCTAGTGGTTTGTAGTTGCTCTGTTGTGGACTCTAGATCGAAGTGGTCTAGTGGTTGGTAGTTGCAGTGGAGGCCCTTGTGGTGTAGTGGTTTAAAGTGGAGCTCAGTAGAACTCTCACCTTTTAGTGGTTTGTAGTGGCACATGCATATGTCTGTACGTAGACATCATGTGCCACTAAACCACTAAAAGGATGAGTGTCCCATTGAGCTCCACTTTAACCCGCGCACTGCAGGGGCTTTGCCCGAACACGAACTGCGGGGGGGTTGATTTCCGCCCCCCCCCCCTAATATCTCGAAAACTACGCTACGTAGCGAGAAGCGGAAAACGGTATTTGATAGCTTGATACATGTTCTATCGAAAGTATTTCAGTATTGTTTTAGGTCAGGTCAAAATTGAGGTCACCAGAGATCAGCAAAGGTTAAATTTTCATTTTTTTCCTGTTTTAGGACATCGCTCCAGAAATTCCCATATATCTCAGAAACTATGCTAGTTAGAAACAAACGGGAAACGGTAAAAAGCAAACGCCAGCCAGTGAAATTTGCAATCGGTAATATGTCCTCAAATTTCATCTCAGGTCAATATTTGAGGCTCCAGAGGTCAAAAAATAAAAAAATGCCGTTTTTTGCTAAATCGTTTTCCGCTATTAACTTTTTACTTAATACAGATAACGGAAAACTGTTTATGCCATTGTGTTTATCTTGTCATGTCAAGGCGCTTTGAATGATATACATGGTGACCTTGTTAAGTTAACTTAAAAATCTGACCTCAGGTCAAGGTCAAGTGGTGACCCAAGTAGGGCATGTTGCATATGGGAAGACGTGTCTCGACGAGACAAACACATTGATGTCTGTTGTACTTCTCTATCTTTATTATATCGGGAGTTATTGACAAAAAGTGATGGTGACCTCGCATGGCCTCAAATGGCCCAATAGGGGTCACTGAGCAAAACTTACACTAGGATCATCAAGAATATCCTATAATAACATGATCCAGAAGTAATTGGACTAATATCATGCATATCCTTGAAATAGGAAGCATTTGTATATTTCCCCATTGACTTATTATGGGAGGTTACGAAATTGACCTGGTCACCGATATCAAAATTCCGAGATAAAAGAATTGTGAGTACTTATGCCCTCATGACATCCTGTACGTTTCAAACTGATCGGTGAAAAACTCGGGCTTTGGCACATCTGCAAACATTTTTGGAGGTGGGGTCACTTGACCTGATATGGTGACCTGACCCGAGATGACCAGAGGATATTTTTTTTTCTCAAAGTGTGCGCAATTAATGTTCTAACAGGTGTGTCAAAACCCCGCGGCGCTGCGCGCCGCTTTTTTTTGCTATCTTTGAGAAAAAACCTGAGGTGGGGGGGTTGCGGAAATCATCCCCCCCCCCCTGCAGTGTGCGGGTTAAACCACTAGACCATAATTGGTTCCACTGCTCCAGTGCAACTACCAACCTCTAGACCACTGGAGTCAACAACAGAATTGCAACTTCAAACCACTAGACCACTAGAATCCACAACAGAAGTGCAGCCTACACACCACTAGAGTCCACAACGGAAGTGCAACTACAAACCACTACACCACTACGAAGTGCAACTACAAACCACTAGACCACTAGGTACCACTAGGAAGTGCAACTAAAAACCACTAGAGCACTAGGTACTACTAGCCAAGCACCACAAGAAACCACAAGGATCCACAAGCCCACTAAGGAATACCACTAAAGACCACTACACTCCACAAGAAACCACTAGGACCACTAGATAATTTATTGTGGTTTCTAGTGGATTTGTTTTCAAGGGTCACCACTTGACCTTGAATTTGTGCCAAATTTGTAAGTTGACCTAACCTGGTCAACTCGAATATGATTCAAAACGCCTTGACGAGATGAACATGATGGCGTCAAAATTATTGCCTTATCTTTCTTAGGTAAACAGTTATTTGTGAAAACAGTTTTGCCAAAAATAGCCTTTTTGATGTTTGATGACCTCTGGAGCCTTAACTGTTGCCCTGAGCTAAACTGTGAGGACACCTTAGTGATTGCATTATTCAAGAGCTTTCTATTATTTTTTCGTTTGTTCCTGGATGTCATAGTTCCCAAGATATTAGGGGGTTTCCTAAGTGAAGTCCTAAAACTGGAAAATCTGACCTTTGATGACCTCTGGTAACCTCAATATTGACCTAAGCCAAAACATGACTGAAATAATTTCCAAATGATTTTCGATGAGCTTTCAAACGGTAGGTAGAAAGGCAAGGTAGGTAGGTAATTGTGCCAACAGTTTTTTTTTTGCCAGTCCTATATTAAACATCATATACATAAGACAATAAGCACAAGGTATTGAAGAATCAATATTTTTGTACCATATGACAATTCATGTTCTGTGGACATTTTGATCTGCTAATAACCCAGCAAAAACAATGAGTTCATGCCATGGGGACCTCCAGGCCATTGTTTCCTAACGTAGAGATGAGTAACAACATTGTGGTCACTTATCTTGAGTCTGAATTTAAGTGATGGAATTACCTTGGAAATCCATACTGAACATAATAAAAAAAAACTTTTGGTTTTACCAGCTTTTGAGAAGTAGAAAGCAAAATATAGAAAACTTTTGTTTTGCTCTAGAAGAATGCACTATACTGATTTCACATAAAAAATACACCACATCCACACAACCACATCATACTTTTCAAGAGAAATGTGATCAAATTATCAAATCACACTGACCTCAATAGCCAACTCAACACTGACCTCAATGAACACACATAATTGAAAATACAGTGACAAAGCCACGCCCAAATCACCAGCAGTCCTAATGCAGATTGACATTCTACAATTGTGCCTTAACCATAGTGCCTCAACAGTCAGTCAAAATTACTCAAAGCTTTATGACTGAGCTGCATATGAAAAATGTTCACCAATACCATCACACATGACAGAACATATTATAGATTTATCATGGCCAGTTCATTACTAAGGCGCAGACTAGAGACGCGATAAACTATTACCAAACAAGACTTCATTAAACGCTAGAGAATGTCACCATGACAACCATTTCCTTTTAGATCAAATAAAACACTTACCTTAGTTCCAAGCACTAGGGGAGGACGACCACACAGCCAAGCAAAATCTCTGACGGCTGCACAAATGCGAATGCGAGCGATGATGAATCACGTTGGTGAATTGCGAGATTGAATGTTGTTTACATTACAACGAGAAGTGCGCCGTGATCGCCGATCTTTGTAGAAAGCCGCCATGTTTGAAACAGTATGATTTATTCACCAAAAAAAGAGTAAATCATCGAATAATGGCAAAATCACTATCTTTTTAACCCTACTACCCAAAAATTAATTAACTTTTTGACTTTCCTTATGACAAGAACTCTTTTTGGGGTAAAGTGTCTTTTAGTTCAGTGTTACGACACAATTTTTGTTCACATCCAAGGCTGTATAAGGCTGTATATACAAGGCGGTAGAACACTCCGGCCGAAAAAGTGGTGACAAACACTAATTAAGTTGCCGTGACCCCGGAGACGCTGTGACGTAGAAGGCGGGGGACGCGTCCGGCCGGCCTCCGTATACAACATTAGTGCGCGCGCGCCTGAAGCTTAGATCGCGCTTAGTTTCTTTGTTTACCAATAAATTGCCAAATTTAGAATATGTAATATATCACAAATAAACTGTTCTGCCGGATGCCACCAACAAAATTTTAATTAGAAAAATATTGGCTATGTTATATGTGCGCAAAGTTCAACCTCCGGTGATTAGGTATGGCCGCACCGGCCGACCGCCGCTCGAAACGATGATAAGTGTATCTTTGATGCCATTACCTGGCGTGGAAAATGTGAATGTATCGCAATGAATTGCCTAGGGAGACATAAAGCCTCATCAAATATATTGTATTTGTTTGGGATTGATATTCCTTCTCGTGACATAGTACAGGCGCAGATCCAGGATTTCGGTCAGGATACCGAAACAATGACCCATTGTCCCGATACGGGCCCCCAGCTAGCCCGAGGGGCCTTCTAAGGGCGACAGAAGGCCCTCAGTCGGCCTGAGGGGGACCCTCGGTAGGCCATGAGGGCTGAGGGGCCCTCAGAAGACCTGAGACTTCAACATAGGCCTGTCTGCCGTTTTTGGCGACCATTTAGACGCCCTCCAAAATATAGCGGCCTAAATCCGAGGAGACATTTCGCGGCAATTTTTTGTTTTGTTTGGGGGGACCTTTGGCCATTAGAGGGGCCCATTTTGCCAAGGGTCCCCTGGGTTTCTTTGCCCCCATCCAAAAATACGATCCGCCGCCACTGGTACTACTCAGATTGGTGTATCAAAACCTAAATAATACCGATATCAGTCACATTGGTATCGACGTTCTAGTCTGTTTGTATAAGGTGACACAATCTATGGGTTTGCATCCTTGAAAAATACCCAAATATAGCTAACCTACAGCCTATTATGTCGACAATTCTCGCAGATGTCCTCAGCAAAGAACGCACAGGTTTGGGTGTAAATTTTAAGCTTAATATGAGGTATTCTGTGAAAATACTGCTATGTCGACCGATACAATTATGATTTAAACTTTCATATACACCTTTAAATATTGTCTTACGCATCATAAACTAAAAATAAATGCTTAAAAATGCGCACGCACACACGCCCGTACATTGCCAGCAAATCAATATGGTGAACCCGTTGAAATGTAAACAAACGATTCCCCCCAGTCACGTCAAGACAGCCTGACCAATCACCGTCGAGACTTGCTCAAGACTGATTGGTCAATACTAGCTGATAGCCAAATATAGCTTATGAGCAGATCCGATAAACACGGCCAAGATGCGGAAGCTGCTCGCGGTTGTCACACTTTTTACCAAATGCTGAAGGAGCAGAGTGCACCCCCTGGTCACAGCCAGGGGGGTCCGCTCCGCCTATTTAACATGGGGAAAAAGGGCGACAAATATTAGCAACGTCCGCAGCTTGGTCTTGTTCACGCATCTGCTCATGAGCCAGGTTTTGCTGCCAACAGTTTTTTGGCCAATCAGCGTCTGACACTCTCCACGCTCATTAGTCGACGGCTAATGACGAGGATGAGGGTCAGAATAGCGAACATCATTTGCTTACGTAACGTTAATTGCGTGGCGCCGTGCGGAGGGCATTGATGTCTAGGAGCTTTTTGAGGATTTTTCCTAGTTTGAGAAAACGTTGAGAGTTATACAAATGTATATGTGAAAGGTCAATTATTTCTAATACGATATAACGCGACGTATTTATTATTTAGAGACCGCACGGGGCGGAAGAGCTCCTGCCACGTACAGCGCCCTGGCGCGTGCGTTGCCAGGCAACTAGAGTTGCAGAATTCTGGTCCCAGCGTCCCAGCGCTGGGACAGACCTGGTCACGGCCGTGACTGAAGCTGTGACTGGCAAGGCCATAGGGTTAGCATTGCAGCGCCGTGACTAAAGCTGTGACTTGTCAGCTCATGCCGTGGCCGTGACTGGGCTGTGACCAAAGATCTCGGATTTTCTGCACTAGTCTCCACAGGCAAAAACACATTGCGTCTCGCCGCGGCACCCACTAGCGGATCCATGTGGGGGGGGGGAGGATATGGCAGCCATGCCCCTCCCTCCGACAAACTTCTAGATAAACCTGAAATCGGCGCAAAATTGACACATTTCCTGATATAGAACAAAATCCAAGCAACTTTTACGAAGGAAAGTTTGTTTTAAATCAGCTACAAATGCAAGCGAAATCCGATGAGTTTTCAGAATTGTGTGAGACTTTTCGGAATCTCCCCCCCCAAAAAAAACGTTCCCCTCCCCCACCACCACCGTTCTGGATCCGCCAATGGCATCGCCTGGTGGGCCGGCGTCGGCTGGAGACGCGGTGAGCGGGCGGGATGGTGTGGTGCGGAGACGCGGGCGGGAAGTGTAATTTTAAACAGTTACTTTGAATTGCTTGAATGCATTTGACAATTAAACTTATCTAATCAGATTTTCATGAAACTCGTCAAAAAAGATGAGAATATCTATTTTGTGGGTATGCTTTGGCCTTCGCCAAGAACTGTCAGACGTTATCATCGCAAATTGTCAACTGTTATATCAGCAACTTTGTTTTATTTGTTAGGTAAGCCTAGTGCAATTTTTCCTTAGCCATAATATGGGCCGCATGATTTAAATTCAGACTATTTGAGTGTTATCACTGTTTGAGTATTGTATGTCGTGGCTCTCCGGTCTGCCATCGTGAGCCAAAGGAGGGTTAACTTTGCCGGCCCAAAATGTAAATAGTTTGAGTCCGATGACAATTTTCTCAACGGCATAAGATACATCGTTCAATTTGTGACAGATTGTTATCTTAATTGTAACAATAGGTCGGCAAATGAAGAAATCAGGCGACACACACCGGAGGAACATGCGCGTTGACGTTTTACGTACGGCGGTCCGGCCGGAATCGCCGGTCAGTGGAATTTGCCGGCCCATAACTTTTAAAAAAATTGGGTTGCATTGCGATTTTCCCAAAGTCATCCAATACATCGCTTAATTTTTGGTATATAGACATCTTAAGTGTAACAATCGGCCGGTAAACGAAGGAACCAAGCGGGAAAAAAACATGGGGGGTACGCGGCCGGCCGGAATCAACGGGCAGCAAACTGGTCCGGCCCATAGCTTAAAAAGTTTGAGTCGGATTGCAGTTTTCGCAACGGAAGTCAATACAACGCTTAATTTGTGGTAGATAAACATCTTAAGTTTACAAATCAACCGACAAACAAAGGAACCAAACGACAAAAAAGCAGGAGGGGTCTACGCGTTAACCCTACGTAGGCGACCGGCCGGCCGGCCGCGAGACCCTCATCCGCGTCACAGCAGCTGCGGGGTCGTTGCAACTAAATTACGAGTTGTCGCCACTTTTTCGGCCGGAGCGGTCTACCTGGTTTACATAGCCTTGGTCACAGCTAAGTTTCTAATACAAATTATACTGTATTCACGACTTTGCCGATTTCGGGGCCATATCAATATAGGTTTGCTTCATGTTTTTCGAGAACAAATTTCTTTATTTTGTTCTGGCTCTGGGTCAGTCGTCTCATAACCGTGTGGTATGAGACTCAATAGCCCTCGTGAGAGAGGCCGTGGGGTTTATATAGCCTTGGGCCGTGGCTTAGGTGCATTTCATTAATTACCTGTGAATCACCTATATACTAAGGACATTTTCATCAAATTATGGCCGAAGCTCAAAATCAGGATATACTGAAGACATCTTTGGATCAGCTGTTTGAAGATTTGGCAGGTGAGGAACATACCAAGAAGGCTAATGGCATGTGCTTGTGGTCATTCAAATCGCCAAGCAGGTTAATCACTTCGGTTAGGGCAAACCAAGGCTATAAAGCAACAAACTACTGTAAGGCAGGTCATGCATTAATACCGGATATTTTACGGTGTTAATGGTGTATATGCCCCAAAGCACCAATACAAGCAATACTTTGAAATGGCTGGAATTACAGTGGTATGTCCAAGCTTACAGTAAACTCGCCTGGTTAAACTCACCAGGTTGGCCTCCCCACCCAGCCTTGGAATTTGGGCCATTTTCTGGACTTTTTGGGTCCAAAGAATTTTGCTCTTCATATTTTTTTCAGGAAATTTGCTCTCTTTTCACCTGGTCTTACTGACATTGTAGTTAAAATATAATTCAATTTTCCTCACAAGGATTTAATATCTAGTACAAATAAGGATTTTTTTACTTTCCAAGTAAAACAATTAAATCAAAAATGAAAATCTTAATTTTCCTGACAATACAATTTTACTCTCCACCTATGGACTCTTTTACTCTCCAGGACCATGTCATGAAATGAAAAAATCCAACACTGTGTGTGACTGCTGCAAGACCTGTTTTGACATTTCATGTACAAGGTTATTTTGTTCTTCAAAATATGTATTTTAGGTAAATAAAGTTGCAACATGGTATAGAGTTTTGACAAATTTGTTATTACAGATGCATGCCAATGAGTGCAGGTGAGGTGTGGGTAACCACATACATATATTTTTCCATTTTTGAATGGAACCAGGGTTATGTCAAATTATTATGACATGCCATGACATGTATATCTCTCATTTTAACATATAATGCACTCCACATTTTTGTATCCAATTTTGTGTGTCATAATTTCCAGTAGTCTGGGTACCTACAGCTGGAAACTCCTAAATTACAAGCATTATTAGGAGTCTGCAATGAGTTGTTCCAGCACCGCTGGACCAAACACGTATAGAACTTGTCCGAACTAGGCTACCGATCTTGACTAATGTCACTTGATCAGTACTCAGTCCAAGGAAGGCTGCTCCGTGCTGACATGATTCAGTGTTGGAGACTGTTCCATGGCCAATGCTCGATCGCTCCCGCCGACTTGTTCAACCTGGCTCCCCACTCTGGGACGGGAGGCCATAGATTCAATGTAAGACATGTCTGCGCTCAAACTGATGTGCACAAGAGACATTTTGGAGTCCGCTGCACAGAGCCATGAAACTCTCTTCCAGATAGAGTGATAGCTGAAAAATATAAATTCATTCAAAGCCCAGCTGGCTGACGCCCTCAGCGATGCTCTTTATGAGTACCCTTGATAGACCGACACCTGATTATACTTCAATCTGTGTCATTCTAGTGTTTTGATTTGCGTAGCGATGTGTTGCATATGTATGCACATTACAATGTATAGGTATAGTATATGTTGCACCCAGACTGGTTATTGATTCTACTCTGATTGAAACGATTGGAATCGTTCAATCAAAATCCCTTGTATCAAAGAAGAATCGATTCACCACAGGATTTTTTATTCATGAATCATGATTGAATCAAAACCAGCATAGAAACAAGGCTGATTGAATATAAAAAAGATTGCAATGCTATTTCAATGGTGAGTAAAACGTGATTTGATCACAAAATGTTTTGCCTCTTTGAATCAGAAATATCAATTATCAAAATGGTTATCCATGAATCAAACGGTGACTGAATCATTCATATTCCAAAATGAATTGTGACTGAATCCTTCCAAAAAGGTGAATCAATAGCCAGTCTGGAATACTGAGGTATTCATGCAGACGCACATCTCCGGTCTCCCGGGTTTGACCTGGTGACCAATCCGTCTGGTGTGCATGGGTTCCTTCCATTCCCTGTGAATGCCATCCTTGCATGCCTAACGAGACAGGGAACCCTAACAGGTAGCAGGTAACAGGTGAGTTGAATGTCCTTAATGTACCCATGGGCAGTATAATGACCCATACAAGGGACCCTGCAGTGAGCAGCAGAAATCTGAGGACATTGTCAAGTTTCAACCCTGCCTTAACCCTTAACCTGCCCCAACCCTGGCTCGCTAAGTGTGAGCCATGGTAATGTAATACATATTGTATTGTTTGCCCCTCAGATTTCTGCCTGCCTTTGAACAATGAAGTGCCAGAACTAGCAGAGGTGCCATCACCATTGGCATTCCTGAGGGACTGGCATGGTCCAAACAAGCCTTTCGTGGTTCGTGGGGCCGCCAAGAGCTGGGAGGCGGTGAAACAGTGGACACCAGAGTATTTCAGGTATTTTTTTCAGTGCTAAGGGTTGATGGGATTCTATATTTCTCTAATTTTTCTTCAGCCACTTTTGAATTTCAATCTCAATTGCAATTACTAAATGTCCGCTGCCATAGTTATTTGATTTAGTTCAAATTTGGGCTTATGTATCGAGTGTTTTTGGTGTTTATTTGGGTCCTGATGTTTACAAATTAACATATTATACATTGTGTGAATCTTGGGATAGACGTACGATATACTGACAAAGACATCAATATTTTGTACCACAACTTGACATGGCTTAAGGTCGCACACCGACGTTCCACGCTAACTGCACCGACAACGGGAGAGGGGCTGTGCGATTTCAAAAACGGAATAAAAAGGCGTTAGATAGCTCGAGACAAGTGCTATCGAAAGTGTTTCGTTCAGTTTTAAGATGCTAGGTGAATATTGAGGTCACCGAAGTCCAAAGGTCAAGTTTCGGTTGAAGCCATTTGAAGAATTAATTTGTGACGTGGTTCATGTCCTCGGACCTTATGTCGTTAGTTGGGTCACACCAGTTCATTGGTTTGGAAACATCTAAAATCCGGGACCATTGTCCCGGATTTTAATGTTTTAGATGTCCCGGATTTTAGATGTTTTTTGCAGGAATAACTTTGTATTACGATGATGCTTTATGAAGCATGACAATCGATCCCTGCTCTATCGTGTTGGCGCTGAATTTTACCATAAATGTGTGTCTGATAGTGCAGTGTGCATCGCTAATCTTAGCATACTCGATGCACCAGTGGAACTCACCTCTTAATTTTGTATAAAAGCACCAACACATTCTCCTGCACAAAACACATCCACCCTGCTGTGCTGTGAAAACGGCTCATCCTAAACCATGTATATAGTCATGTGAACACTTGAAGTAATTTAGGGTTTTAGATAGCGTATGCTTCCAAATAATGGGTTGTTTTCATATGTTGTACCGACGATTTACCTCCAGGAAACGTTTTGGTGACAAGGTGTTGTCAGTGGCTGTGACACCCAACGGATACGCGGATGCCATAGCCGGTGACTACCTTGCTTTGCCGGAAGAACGGAAGATGCCTTTAGCAGAGTTCTTGGGTATTCTAGAAGAACCTGACAAGCATAACGGTAAGCGCGATTATAGGTATTTGTATTTTTAAGTACTGTTGTAATTCGTTCTCGATTTTCAGTTACGGATTGTGTTGAATTCATACTAAGGGCGACGTATAGAGAAAACTTCTAATGAAGAAGACACAGTCATTTTAAATATTGCATTTTATATATTCCCCTTTGATTGTGCTGCTATCAATGACTTGTATTGGCTGAATTATTAGCTGTTTGTGACTTTATTAGCTGTCTGTGACTTTATTAGCTGCTTTATTAGCTGTTTGTGACTTTATTAGCTGTTGTGGCTTTATTAGCTGTTTGTGACTTTATTAGCTGTTGTGGCTTTATTAGCTGTTTGTGACTTTATTAGCTGTTGTGGCTTTATTAGCTGTTTGTGACTTTATTAGCTGCTTTATTAGCTGTTTGTGACTTTATTAGCTGCTTTATTAGCTGTTTGTGACTTTATTAGAGCCCTGTTTCAAATCAGCTGCTGTGCTGTTGTCAGCCGAGATTAGAGAGCCTGATTCGCTGGAAGATCGATGACGTACTACTACGTCATACCAGGTGACGTCATACTCCTGCTGACAAGTGCCAGCTCTGCTGCTGCGAGGAAGCAGGTGCAGGACGCACGTTTTGTCAGCAGGCACGGAAATTGGCGCATGCGGCAGTGGCGCAGTTGAAGGCGGGCTTTTAAACAAAGCAAAGAGCGCTGGTTTCGGGTTGAAAGCAGCGAACTCTGTCGTATCTTTCAAATCACTTACCTGCCTTTGTTGTATTATTATCTTTTTGGTTTCCGCGCACATACGTTATAATATGTCCTTTCTGCGCCGCATCTGTACGGCTGCCATTTTGTTGGCAGCTGATTTGGAACCAATCTGTCAGCCCAGCGCTATGGGCGGAGTCTATTCCCTGCTGCCAACAGCCGATAGCTGATTTGAAACAGGGCTTAGCTGTTTGCCATAAAAATCGAAAATCACCTACCATCAATGTAATTGACGAAACCTGAGTGTGCGTGCACAGTTAGTATGATTTGTGATGGATATGACCAGGGGCGTCGCCACCGAGGGGGGGGGGGCGGCCCCTAGGATCGCTCCGGCCCCCAGATTAGCAGGATTTTACCATTAGTCCTATGGGAGTGGGGGGGGGGACACCTGGCTGCCCCTCCTACTCAAAGTTTTGTGGTGACGCCCCGGGATATGGCTATGCAACATGCGTGCATATATTGCATGCATATAATCCTGGACTCTCCAAGGGGGGGGGGGGGGGGTGCGCGTTCCAGGACAGATCGAACAGTGCCTTACACCCCCATATTTCAAAAATGTATAAGATTGGGTCTAGAGGGTAGTCGTAGGTCCTGAAGACGACTTTGCAAATATTTTGCCCCGCCGAGCAACGGTCACCGAGTTATAGCCTCCGGCAATGTCGAGAGGTCACGCTGCAGGCCTTTCTTTGATGGATCATAACTTGTAGTTATGACTACCTGAAACCTTAAACGCAATATATCACTGAACTCGCAATGATGCAGGGAAACTTTTGGCTATCTAAAAAAATGATTTTTTATTTTTGTATTGTGTGACCTTGTGACCTTCCCTAACGTGACCTACCTTGTCCCAGTCGAAACCTGTATTTTTTACTCAAAGCCAAATTGAGTTTGGTCAATTTCTTTTCGATATAAAAATAAAACAAGTGACTGTAGCTTATTAAATTCCCCTTTTTAGCCTCACAAAAACCCGTATATGTATAATGCCGTACGTACAGCAAACGGAAATTATTTACAAGTTTGACCTAAATTATGACCTTGACCTCGGGTCACAAAGTCATACAAATATATCTTGCTCAGAATCACCTATCTAATCCACTGGCGTTGACCGCACCTCGATATCTTTACCCAGTCCGGAGATATTAACCCGCACACTGCAGGGGCTTTGCGCCGAACACCAACTGCAGGGGGGGTTCGTTTCCGCCCCCCCCCCCCCCCTGAGATCTCGAAAACTACGCTACGTAGCGAGAAGTGGAAAACGGCTTTTGATAGCTTGATACATGCTCTATCGAAAGTATTTCAGTATTGTTTTAGGTCAGGCCAAAATTGAGGTCACCAGAGGTTACCAGAGGTCACCAGAGGTCATCAAAGGTCGAATTTTCCATTTTTTTCCTGTTTTATGACATCGCTCCAGAAATTCCCATATATCTCAGAAATTATGCTAGTCAGAAACAAACGGAAAAAATCAAACGCCAGCCAGTGAAATTTGCAATGGCTAAGGTGTCCTCAAATTTGATCTAAGGTCAACATTTGAGGCTCCAGAGGTCAAAGAGGAAAAAAATGAAGTTGTTTTGCTAAATCGTTTTTCGCTATTAACTTTTTATGTAATAAAGATAACGGAAAACTGTTTACGCCATTGCGTTTATCTTGTCAAGGCGCTTTTAATGATATACATGGTGATCTTGTTAAGTTAACTTAAAAATTTGACCAGGTCAAGGTCAAGTGGTGACCCAAGTAGGGCATGTTGCATATGGGAAGACGTGTCTTGACGAGACAAACACATTGATGTCTGTTTTACTTCTCTATCTTCATTATGTCGGGAGTTATTGACAAAGAAGTGATGGTGACCTCGCATGACCTTAAATGACCCAATAGGGGTCACTGAACAAAACTTACACTTGGATCATCAATAATAGCCTATAATAACATGATCCAGAAGTAATTGGACTAATATCATGCATATCCTTAGCATTTGTATATTTCTCCATTGACTTATGGGGAGGTTGCGAAATTGACCTGACCTTAGGTCACCGATACCAAAATTCCGAGATAAACGAATTGTAAGTGCGTATGCCCTCATGACATCCTGTAAGTTTCAAACTGATCGGTGCAAAACTCTGGCTTTGGCACAACTGCAAACATTTTTGGAGGTGGGGTCACTTGACCTGGTCTGGTGACCTGACCTGAGATGACCCTGGGTTATTTTTTTTGCAAAGTGTGCGCAATTGGATGTCCTGACAGGTGTGCGAAAACCCGGCGGCGCTGCGCGCCGCTGTTTTTTCGCTATCTTTGAAAAACCTGGGGGGGGGCGGAAATCAACCCCCCTGGTTAATGGGTAACCTTCGCAGCGCCACCTAAACTGTTTTTTTGTTGTTGTTGCGAGGCGGACATGGGACATTTGGCGTGTCATTGAATAGGCTATAGCTACTTTTTTATTTGTTATATCGAAAGGTAATTGATCAAACTCAATTTGACTTTGGGTCAAAAATACAAGTTTCGGCTGGGAAAAGGTTAGAAACAACGTTAGAAAAGGTCACAAGGTCACATTTTGTTTTTCATTTTTTTTAGATACCCAAAAGTTTCCCTGCATCATTGCGAGTTCAGTGATATATCGCTTTTAAGGTTTCCGGTCGTCTCACTACAAGTTATGATCCATCAAAGAAAGGTCTGCAGCGTGACCTCTCGACATTGCCGGAGGCTATAACTCGGTGACCGTTTCTCGGCGCGGCAAAATACTTGCAGTCGTCTTCAGGGCTTACGACAACCCTATAGACCCAATCTTAGAGTTGTCTGAGAGATGAGGGTGTAAAATTGACCCTCCGACTGGTCGATCTGTCCTGGAACGCCCCAAGGGGACTCGTTCTCCGTAGGATGCTGCCCAATATACCATTACGTCCGTTTGGCAGGCGTGTTCTACATCCAGAAGCAGAACTCTAACCTGACTGACGAGTTCCCGGAGCTGCTGGACGGAGTGCCGGCTGACATTCCGTGGATGAGCGAGGCTCTCAAGAAGACTCCGGATGCCGTCAACTTCTGGATGGGTGATCATCGCGCAGTGACGTCACGTGAGTCCTCGAGCTGTGCCGAGCTGTGCCGAGCTGTGCCGAGCTGTGCCGAGCTGTGCCGAGCTCTCCGCCCGATATATTTCGATGCGGTGGCCGCAGGGCCTTATATAGTAGGTAGAGCTGGCTGGCTGAGGTAAAGTGAGGCGTGAACTCACGGTGTCGAAATTGCGGGGAAATCCTCCAAATAGTGTTCAGAAGGTTCATTGTATCGCTTGCAAGACGTTTGCGTGTCTTAAATCGTAGTGACCTCATACACAAAATAGTAATGCATTTCCAACTTGCCACGTTTCATATGTGCTACCATTTTCGTCCTCCGTTTGTAACTCTTCAGTTGAACCGACCCGTCCTTTCCAGTGCACAAGGACCACTACGAGAACGTCTACTTCGTCATAGCTGGGTACAAAGACATCCTGCTGCTGCCGCCTAGCGCACGCACGCGAATCCCGCACAAGTTCTACCCTCTAGCGACTTACCGGGAGCAGGACGGCACATTTGTGCTGGAGCCGGAGCCAGATGGCCCGGCCGTGCCCTGGGCAGACTGGACGCCGCCTGAGGCCGGGAACGCTGCGGAGGCTGAGGAGTCGGGAGAGTCTGTGATGCGACCTCTGCACTGTCGGCTACACGCCGGCGATATGCTGTACCTGCCCTCACTCTGGTTCCACCACCTGAGACAGTCGCATGGCTGTGTAGCGGTGAACTATTGGTATGATATGGAGTTTGATGTCAAGTTCTGCTACTTCAAGTTTCTGGAGGCCCTGGGCGCGGCTACTGTGGATAGATGACGGCGAGAGGAAGAAAAGGGAATTGGGCTTGTAGGTTGATGAAAAATGAAGTGTTCTCAAAAACGTTGGCACCAAGGTTTGATGTGAGTGCTGAGCATGTGCTTGATTATTGATGTCTGTGCCATTCACAGAGGCATCAAGAGAAATTATGCTTCCATGACGCGTGTACCTACTTGAACTTCGCGCTCGCTCACAATGCGAAGCTGCCTTGCAAACAAATGACGCATTTGTTTACATCTGGAGCTATATTTGTTCGCTTTAGTTGGTTTTTGCCCTTGTTGAAGAAGACTGATCAAGACTGTTCATTATGACGAGCTTTAGTATTGTTAAATGTCGGATTACGGGATGCGCTCTCACAGTTGTGAACTGCAACTTTTGCATTACCTCGGTCATCGTGATATCGTAGTTAATGGATGCTTTAACGCGACCCAGAGAGCTGTCCTTTGCTAACTACTCCCTTTCAGTTCTCCAGTTTGTCAGTTATATTTCATCGTCTTCTTTCCCACGCAGAGTGAGCTCAGTTTGTTCGATAGCGATTCGGGCGGCTGCGCGACGTGGTACTAATCGCGTGTCGGACGAGTGAGTTATTTAATCAAGCGTGACGTCATGACGGTAATGACGTAATTCACGTCGTGTCTGGGCTGCTCATGAATGACTTGTAATATGAGGCCGCCCAACGACAACCTTTGGAATTGAAGCATTTGAGTGATGCTTATATGGCCGTTGTTACTGTGATGAGGTTGGTGATGCATTAGAGTTATTCGAAATATAATTGATGCTGATGGAACTTCTTATCGTTGTATAATGGTTCAAGGTCTATGGTTTCGCTAAAAAGCTATGCCATGCGTGAGCCGAGATTCTGTCAATGTATACTTGTCATGGATGTAACGTTTTTGCTTGCTTTTTCTGCTCGTTATTGATTTATATTTGAATATATTTGCTCAATGACTGAAATGTACCTTGTCTAATGCTACTATGGATTTGTCGCGATGTGGATCGCGATATGGCTACTATGGATCGCGAGTCGCTCAAACATTATTTTTAAATTCCTAAAACGTGTCCGAAAATTGCTCTTCACTTCGGTCGCCCATTTTGTAGAAACAGTATTTTTCGGCGTCCCCCATTCCTGGTCATGCAGTTTGTTTGTAGCATTTGGATATAGCAACGCAAAAGATGTTGACTTAAATCAGTTAATTATTTGCTGCTGATTATTTCCCTTTAATGCTCCTTGGCCACGCGCTAAAGCGATAGATCGGTCTCATTTTTTTAAAAGTATTTTAGAGGGTAGGTATCTGATATGATGCGGCTAAATTAAATATTTGCATAAATGGTGCCTGGAAGAGAAGACTGTCAGTAAGATCTCACAGAGCATGACAATTTATTCGTCAACAAGTTATGGTTGTTACATTGCCATCGATTGTGTCGCGCAACATGTCATGACATGACAATGGAATTATAGATGCAGTAGTTGACACGCGCATGAATTCCTGCTGTCCTGGGTGCCATGGTATGGTCAAAGGAGGAGCGTCAGCCCGGTGACCACGGAGTGGCTCACTTCAGAGTCGGACCCTCGCTATATTGGCATACCTACCTAATGGTCGGGACGGCAATCAATGGATGGTTTGAGCCTTGAGGTATTCCACAGTGGGTCGAACAGATCAAGGCCGTGCTAGGCTAAAAGCCGTGCGGCGCGGACCAGATACTCATTCAGATGGAAATCCTATACTATCTAGCAGTAGCCTCAATCTATTCCCCACGATGTAAAAACGTTATTGTGCACTTCAGAAATCCCAAGTGAACCCTTCTAAAAGCCTAATTGAAATTATTGCACGGCAAAATTTCGAATGTTAAGATATCAGATACGAATCATCAAGTGCACAGGAACACTAAAGGCACACAATGTCGAAACGCAAAATACAAACCGGACTTTATTTCGCACTTGCACAGTATCTACTTTTTCCTAATACTTGGCGACGGCGAATGGTGTGCCAACTGCTGGGGACACGTTCTGGGCTCATAAGCCCACTTAATTGGAAGTTCTGTTCCAAATGTTATGTCAAAGAGGACTTTGTTGCAAGTCATTTTCAACCTTTCCCAGTCTCCTAACTTCACAAAGCATCCTTTATAATGCGATAGTTTCGACTCGATATTCTGCCCTTCACGTTTTATATTTTGTTAATTATTCAACTCTTGTTTATTGATTTATTTCATTTTAATGATCATTGATCAGCTCAGGGGCGTCGCCAAAGGCGGGGGGGGGGGGCTGGGGGCCTGGCCCCCAGATCACTCCGGCCGGGGTCCGGCCCTTATATTCGCATAATTTTAACATTAGCCCTTTAGGGCTGCCCCCCCCCCTACACACACACACCTAGCTGGCCCCCACTCAAAATTTTGTGGCGACGCCACTGGATCAGCTCATTGTTTAATCATCGATCGGATAATCCTAAATTTGTCATTCGATACATTGTGGATTGGATAACTCGCCTGGCTATTTATCCTTAATTTGACATTTCAGAATTTGTTCCGAAATCAGTGTACATGATTGAAAACGTACGCACTGTTGCGTACAATTTCGTAAGTGAAATTAGCGCAAGCTGAACAAGGAGTATTACAGCGAATTGCTTTTGCAAACGTCAACCTATTGTAAGCATTCTTGATCTTGATTGACTTGATCAATGTGTGTCTACTTTAGTCAAATTATATTATAAATTGATAAATTAACCTTAACACGCGCCCTGGAGGGCCTCTGATAATTACACGCCCTGGAGGGGTGGGGGCGGATTTCGCCCCCCCCCCCCCTATGATCTCGAAAACCACGCAACGTAGCGACAAGCGGGAAACGACGTTAGATAGCTCGAGACAAGCTCTTTCGAAAGTATTTCGTTAATTTTTTTCAGGTCAATATTGAGGTCACCAGAGGTCATCAAGGGTCAGATTTTCAAGTTTCCAAGACTTCGGTTCGAACACCCCAAATATCTTGGGAACTATGATAGTTAGCAGCAAACGGAAAAAAGCAATCGAAAGTCATTGAAAAATGCAATCGACATAGGTGTCCTCATATTTGAGCTCAGGTCAATAGTTAAGGCTCCAGAGGTCATCGAATGTCAAAAAGGTGATTTGGTTTTCAAAACTGTTTTCCCCAAATAACATTTTACCTAATAAAGATAAAGCAATAATGTTTACGCCATCGCGTGTGTCTTGTCAAGGCGCTTCGAATCATATTCATGGTGAGCGGGTTAGGTCAACTGAGAAATTTGACCTCAGGTCAAGGTCAAGTGGTGACCCAAGTTGGTCATGTTGCATATTGGGAGACGTGTCTCGACGAGACAAACATATTGGTACCGTTTTCTCTTCTCTATCTTCAGTATGTCGATAGTTATTGATAAAACCGTGTTGGCGGTCACAAAATTGACCTGACCTTAGGTCACCAATATTATAAATCCGAGATCAACAAATTGTTGGTATCTATGACCTTATGAAGTCCTGCAAGATTGAAACTGATCGGCGTAAAACTGTGGCTGTGGTAATACTGCAAACGTTTTGGAGTTGAGGTCATCACGTGACCTGGTCTGGTGACCTGACCTGAGATGACCTGAGGCCAAGAATTTTACATAATGCGGGAAGTTCATTTATAAACAGGTATACAAAAAACGGCGGCGCTGCGCGCCGCCGTTTTTGCGCTATCCTCGAAAAACCGGAGGGGTGGGCGGATTTCGCCCCTCCAGGGCGCGTGTTAAGTCCTCCGGCCATCGGGGTCTATTGCCAACAACTGACCTCAACAACATTTGCAAGCATGCACATGTCCTATCATTCGTTTCCGAAGGGTCCTAGCTTACCCGCGTCCCAAAACATGCACAGCTGCATCGGCGGTTGCAGGCCCTATGCCAAGCTGAAGGTTCTGCTCATATCAGAAACGTACCCCGAAGAATTGCACTCTTCAACGGTATCGACCGGGCTCAACAAGCTGTGCAGAGGTAAAAGACTTAACGTATCCGTTAACAATGTTAAGAAGACGCGTTTCTGGACGCTCCCGTCTATCCGTCAGGCCGCGACGGCACCTATAGCTCGTGCTTCACACTAGTGCCTGCTCGCAGCTACACTGCTTTGTAGTCGTCTCACTGTGCCATTACACCTGTTCGTCCTCCCATGGTACGATAGCGTTAATGTTGCGCACCCTGCCTCGGCCCCGGGTGAAGGCTGCAGAGGAGGGTCGGTTGGCCCGACTTTCTGGCCTCCCCTGTCGGCCGGCCGATCCCTCTGGCGGCGGTGGTGGTGCTGACGCCTCACTGCCCAGCGCCCACCGGACTGCGTCGCCCTGCACTGTGATGGCGGGCAGCGCTCTGCCAGCCGGCCCCGCCCTCGCCGCTGGCGTCATCTCTGTCTGCTCCGCGGGCGGGGGCGGCAGCCGCTCCACGCCGCCCAGAGGCGGCACCTGCAGGATGGGCGGGTCGCAGTCGAACGCTGCGGCCGCCTGGGGGCGCAGCGGCGCCGGAGGCATCTCCTCAACGAGGGCAGGCCGACCCTCCACCACATTGCGACCTATGGGCGGCAGACGCACCCCGCCGGCGGCGGCGGCAGCGTTCAGCCGCTCCGACCTCAGCTGCCGGTAACTCTCCAGCACCTGCCCCTCAAACGGGTCACTCGGCACGGTGAGCAGATCCCGCGGCCCGCGCGCCGGCGGGCTCGACGCCGCCGGCGGCGAGGGCGTGCGAGTCGCAGCGCGGGCGAACAGCGCCGGCAGTTCGTCTTCGGAGCTGGCGCTGCGGGAGAAGGCGGGGTTATCGAGTTCGCCGTGCCCGCCGGGGCCACCGCCTGGGGCCCGTGAGGTGGCGCTCAGGTGGTTCCCGACACTGCCGAGCAGCGCTGCCGGTGAGCAGCCGTTTAGGGAGCCGGAGGGTGCGGCCGGGTCGCCCAGCGGGCAGACGAGGGCCAGATGGTCCAGGGCCGACGTGAGTCCGCCGTTCAGAGGAGAGTTCTGGCCGCTGAGGGAGCGCAGAACGCTGGCGCCTCCGGGGGTTATCGCGGCCGCGGCTGGCACCGGCGGTCGGCCCTTCCGACCTTTGACGCTGGAACACGAGGAGACAGGTGTCAAAAGGCCAGTGATGCTCATTTGTAGGTTAAGCCATCGTTAACAGTCGTTTTTTGAATGTTTTGAAATTATCATTGGACTTCCAAATATAATTATCGTTGGCTGACTAAAATCTTTCTTGTTTTGAGTACATATCTTTTCATCCATTCCCAAGGCAGCTCGTGAAATATACTCGTGAAGCTCGTAAAAATATAGCTATTTTAACGCAGCCAACATAAAAGGTTAGACATCTCAACTTATAGTGTACCATAACATGCCTCACCGTTTGACGGGCGTGGTGTGGATGGACTCGAGTCCCCACATCTCCTTGCGCAGCATCTCGCCGGAGATACGTCTTCTTTTGAGCGCGTTCAGCGTGACCCGGCCGACCCTCTGCCGACGGAACAGAACAGTCAGTGACATCACAGCGGGGTGTAATGGTCACTGGTGGCCACTGCGCCGGCGGCAACTGTAGGCTTGGTGGCGTCGACATGCAACTGTAGGCTTGGTGACGTCGACATTCAACTGTAGGCTTGGTGGCGTCGACATGCAACTGTAGGCTTGGTGGCGTCGACATGCAACTGTAGGCTTGGTGACGTCGACATGTAAATGTAGGCTTGGTGACGTCGACATGCAACTGTAGGCTTGGTGGCGTCGACATGCAACTGTAGGCTTGGTGGCGTCGACATGCAACTGTAGGCTTGGTGGCGTCGACATGCAACTGTAGGCTTGGTGACGTCGACATTCAACTGTAGGCTTGGTGGCGTCGACATGCAACTGTAGGCTTGGTGGCGTCGACATGCAACTGTAGGCTTGGTGACGTCGACATGCAAATGTAGGCTTGGTGACGTCGACATGCAAATGTAGGCTTGGTGACGTCGACATGCAACTGTAGGCTTGGTGACGTCGACATGCAAATGTAGGCTTGGTGACGTCGACATGCAACTGTAGGCTTGGTGACGTCGATATGCAACTGTAGGCTTGGTGACGTCGACATGCAAATGTTGGCTTGGGGACGTCGACATGCAACTGGTGACGTCTTGGTGACGTCGACATGCCGCACAGCGGGGTGTAATGGTCACTGGTGGCCACCGCGCCGTCGGCAACTGTAGGCTTGGTGACGTCGACATGCAAATGTAGGCTTGGTGGCGTCGACATGCCGCTGATAGCATTGTTAACGGGTATAAGTATGCAATTTACTATCTGGAGGTTAGGTGAGCACTTGGGCAGTAGGCACTCGGCAGGCACATGGCAGTCACTGGCGTATGGTCACTGCATCAATGGAGTCACTGCATGGCATGCGCTGGATTGATGCTTCATCACTTATCAAATATTGCATGATGGTTACTAATACAAATACTTCATGATGATCCAACAATACAATCAATAGCGAACTTCTGTCAAATTATCGCTGGCGAAACATTGAAGAAAGCCTGCCCCCCCCCCCAAAAAAAAACTGAAGGAATCAGGCTACCGAAGTCTGTCTCCACTTAGCACTCCCCCACTCCTACCATCCCCGCCTGCCTCTACTACAATGAATCATGCTCATCACCTTCCAGTCCACCACTCCTACCATCCCCGCCTGCCTCTACTACAATGAATCATGCTCATCACCTTCCAGTCCACCACTCCTACCATCCCCGCCTGCCTCTACTACAATGAATCATGCTCATCACCTTCCAGTCCACCACTCCTACCATCCCCGCCTGCCTCTACTACAATGAATCATGCTCATCACCTTCCAGTCCACCACTCCTACCATCCCCGCCTGCCTCTACTACAATGAATCATGCTCATCACCTTCCAGTCCACCACTCCTACCATCCCCGCCTGCCTCTACTACAATGAATCATGCTCATCACCTTCCAGTCCACCACTCCTACCATCCCCGCCTGCCTCTACTACAATGAATCATGCTCATCACCTTCCAGTCCACCACTCCTACCATCCCCGCCTGCCTCTACTACAATGAATCATGCTCCACCACTCCTAACATCCCCGCCTGCCTCTACTACAATGAATCATGCTCATCACCTTCCAGTCCACCACTCCTACCATCCCCGCCTGCCTCTACTACAATGAATCATGCTCATCACCTTCCAGTCCACCACTCCTACCATCCCCGCCTGCCTCTACTACAATGAATCATGCTCATCACCTTCCAGTCCACCACTCCTACCATCCCCGCCTGCCTCTACTACAATGAATCATGCTCCACCACTCCTAACATCCCCGCCTGCCTCTACTACAATGAATCATGCTCATCACCTTCCAGTCCACCACTCCTACCATCCCCGCCTGCCTCTACTACAATGAATCATGCTCATCACCTTCCACTCCACCACTCCTACCATCCCCGCCTGCCTCTACTACAATGAATCATGCTCCACCACTCCTACCATCCCCGCCTGCCTCTACTACAATGAATCATGCTCCACCACTCCTACCATCCCCGCCTGCCTCTACTACAATGAATCATGCTCATCACCTTCCAGTCCACCACTCCTACCATCCCCGCCTGCCTCTACTACAATGAATCATGCTCATCACCTTCCAGTCCACCACTCCTACCATCCCCGCCTGCCTCTACTACAATGAATCATGCTCATCACCTTCCACTCCACCACTCCTACCATCCCCGCCTGCCTCTACTACAATGAATCATGCTCCACCACTCCTACCATCCCCGCCTGCCTCTACTACAATGAATCATGCTCATCACCTTCCAGTCCACCACTCCTACCATCCCCGCCTGCCTCTACTACAATGAATCATGCTCATCACCTTCCAGTCCACCACTCCTACCATCCCCGCCTGCCTCTACTACAATGAATCATGCTCCACCACTCCTACCATCCCCGCCTGCCTCTACTACAATGAATCATGCTCATCACCTTCCACTCCACCACTCCTACCATCCCCGCCTGCCTCTACTACAATGAATCATGCTCCACCACTCCTACCATCCCCGCCTGCCTCTACTACAATGAATCATGCTCAACACCTTCCACTCCACCACTCCTACCATCCCCGCCTGCCTCTACTACAATGAATCATGCTCATCACCTTCCAGTTTGTGAGCGCTCCCTTGCGTTGCCTGGCTCGCGTCTTGGACTTGGATTTGATGACGACCACTCCTCGCCTCCTGTCGCCGCCGGGCAGCGGCAGCGAGTACGACATCAGGTTCGCCTTGCACTTCTCGCTGCCGATGCCGCGCTCCAGCGTGATGACGATATTGGCCCACTGGTGAATATAAGCGGGATCAGGGTCGGATCAGGTTCGCCTTGCACTTCTCGCTGCCGATGCCGCGCTCCAGCGTGATGACGATATTGGCCCACTGGTGAATATAAGCGGGATCAGGGTCGGATCAGGTTCGCCTTGCACTTCTCGCTGCCGATGCCGCGCTCCAGCGTGATGACGATATTGGCCCACTGGTGAATATAAACGGGATCAGGGTCGGACGCAATGGGCGGGGATATTGACAAAAACCTGCTGGTAGGATGCGGAAGTTTGCGAGTTTATGCCACGAAAAACGGCAACAAATGTGTGTCTGGCAACAAAATGTGTTGTTGCCAGAAGTTCTGTGATGTGTACTAGGGTGTGTCACTAGTCAAGATTCAAAACGGCCCTATGATTTTCCTTTGCTCTGAGGACCCAGAAAAACGATGCTGATGTTCGTGTTCTCCAACTCGCTAAACAAGAGTGGTGTGGAGCACGAGAAGTTTGCCCTATCTCAATACATTAGCGACACTAGCGCCGCCTTGGTGATGAAGATTGTACTAACGTACAAGCATTCATTCAGAAGCTTTACTGCGGCTCTCCAATTGCGATGATGACCACAGTACAAAGTCTGATATGATCACGACGCTTTACACGGCAGTTAGTGCAAATAATAATGAATATTTGAAACAAATGCACCCCATTTGGTGTTGGGGAAAGTTGAAGTACCTTCTATCTCATCAGTGACATATCACATAACCCATACTCTAAGCGTGAATATTGGTTATTGGCTAACGCATCGTGCAACCCCACCAATCACCATAATACGCAGAGCAGATTGTTATGAACATATGGATATTATACAATATATTGAACATATGAACATTTGGGACTTTGGGACCTATCATAGTCGTTATGACATAGCAACATCTAATTAATTGCCGATGTCTTAACTCATCCAATAATTACCCGAATCTGATCACCAAACACTGTTTAGGGTGCAACACCTTCCTAACACTGGCTCCCGTGACGACTACAAAATTACAGAACACATACGCCAGATTATAAATTTGGCAGCGCACCTACCAACCAACCATCGACAGAAAAATACAACGGTACCATTTAGCAGACAAACATTAGAAAGATACATATTACAAACATGCGTATATACGGCGGCGTGCGGGGCGGGGCACAGCGGGGCATGTGACTGGTGTTGAATGTGTTTTTGTATTGTGACTGTTTGCTGGTCGCATCAACACCTGCTGGCGGTGACGGAGCCGGCTGCAGATGAGCCCGTGACGCTGCTCCTCGCCAAAAACCGCACCAGCAGCCTCCGTCACCACCTTCACCGCGCGCTCCACCGCCACCGCGTGCACCGGGTGGGCCCCGACTTGAAGTGGCGGGGTGACGAGGCTCGTCAGCTTCTCGTCACAGAGCTCAGACATGAGCGGCGGCTCACTCGCCAGCTCCGTCTCCCAGTCGGACAGCTCGGTGATCTGGTCGCAGCGTAGCTGATGACCGGGAGCGTGTATGGGCTGATTACTGACTGGTTCTTCCGGCACTGACAGATGACGTATATATCACACTGGCAGCGACCCGTACATCGCCATTGCCTCCACCTCAGAGAACATCTGCCTGATCATCCAGTACCTGGCAGATTACTACATACCGTCGTGGTTTTGCACCCGTAGGCACAGCGGCTGGTGCAAGGCCAAAGTAGCTTCAACTAAAGCTTGCAGCTGCTACGGGTGCTGCCGTCCAAGCTGCATAACATGATCCGGCCCTTCATGCAGCGCAGCGCAACGCCTACTGGGCGCAACCGGAGGCGGTGCTGCTGGCTATGGTGGCGCAGGAGGATGGAGATGCCCGTGCCTAGACTGTGAGCGTCATCTCTCAGTGCTGGAAGAAGATGATGATGATGATTTTCTATTATGGCTTGTGGGCGCCGCAACTGGTAGGTTATATGGCACCCATGTGTCGGAAGACCTAGCTAGAAATCAACCCGTACACACGCTCCCGGTCATCAACTACGCTGCGACCAGCATCACCGAGCTGTTCGACTGGGAGACGGAGCTGGCGAGTGAGCCGCCGCTCATGTCTGAGCTCTGTGACGAGAAGCTGACGAGCCTCGTCACCCCGCCGCTTCAAGTCGGGGCCTACCCGGTGCACACGGTGGCGGTGGAGCGCGCGGTGAAGGTGGTGACGGAGGCTGCTGGTGCGGTTTTTGGCGAGGAGCAGCGTCACGGGCTCATCTGCAGCCGGCTCCGTCCCCGCCAGCAGGTGTTAGATGCGACCAGCAAACAGTCATGATACAACAAAACATTCAAAACCAGTGGCATGCCCCGCTGTGCATCAGTCAAGTTAGTTAAACACAGATCATCAGCGTTGGTGTGGGGTGGATGTGGGTGGGTTGATCCACCAGCTGTCTCAGACCCAGGTCATTCATAATGGACTGTAGTCCACGAGATGCCGGCTTCTCTTCATAACAATCTGCTCTGCGTATTGTGGTGATTGGTGGGGTTGCACGGTGCGTTGGCCAATAACCAATATTCACGCTTAGAGTATGGGTTATGTGATATGTCACTAATGAGATAGAAGGTACCTCAACTTTCCCCAGCACCAAATGGGGTGCATTTGTTTCAAATATACATTATTATTTGCAATAACTGCCGTGTAAAGCGTCGTGATTATATCAGACTTTGTTCTGTGATCATCGTTGCAATTGGAGAGCCGCAGTGGTGCTTAGAATGAATGTTTGTACGTTAGTACAATCTTCCACCACCAGGGCGGCGCTGGTGTCGCTAATGTATTGAGATAGGGCAAACTTCTCGTGCTCCGCGCCGCCCTTGTTTAGCGAGTTAGGAGAAAACGAACTTCAGCATCGTTTTTATGGCTCGGTCGGTCGAGCAAAGGAAAATCATAGGGCCGTTTTGCTCCTTAGAAATTGATATCAATATGACACACCCTAATGGGTAGCATGTCCGAAAACTTTGGTGTCCTGTGTTTTGTAATCAAAGCATGGCTTAAAAAAACAAGTATTCTTTGTGTTTGCCATTTGTACCCGGGAGAAAGCATTAGGTACAAGGTAAGAAATCAGAAACGTAAAACTCCTGACAAGAATGACTTAAACCGTAGAACACAAACAGAGACGGACTGGATTTTTCGGTTGCGCCCAGGTCAAGACGAGCCGTGTATCGCAGGAGAGTTTACGCCAGATTCGGTACCGAATTCGTGAGAACCCCTGAGAGCGTGACTCAATTCCAAACACGTCAAAAGGCGATTGTGTAGTTATATGGCTGCCGACGTGCGTACACAAGTTATATGGCTGCCGACGTGCGTGGGTAGCAATGCTTTGGTTGTTATTCGTACGCTCTTTTGGTGTGTCGGAACCTGAGCAAACGTGCTGCACCACATAACAACATGTCCAAATTCGTCTGTCTTTCATTTCTGGAGACATCTCACGCAGACCTCTGCCAGTGCTTATAAAGAACGTCGTTTGATCAAGCTAATCACATAGCGACAAACTGTAAATTGCCCACGCGCTTTTAACATCTATATGGGACACGGGTCATCTTATTAAGTGGGTGCACGCGAGTCCCAGCGTCCCTCCTGTCACGCGATGGTGATGACCGACCTCACTCCAACTGGAGTGCCGGCCTGCGGAGGCACGCGACACCGTCATGGAATTCTGCGACGCAGGGCTCCAAAGTCAATGGAGCACTGGACGGAGGAAGGCTCGCGTGCATGTCCTCAGTTCCTCGGGTCTTCAGGGGTCATTGGGTGTGCACGAGGCACACTGCTTGAATTTCAATTAAGCTGCTTCCGCGAAATAGCCATTAAGTAGAAGCTATAAACCCTGGGAACTGCTCGCTCTAGCTGAAACAATGGATTCTGTGAGTTATGACATTTCTGAATTATAGATAGTTTCATCTCTGGGTCCTCAACCCGGCAGTCACTGGGGTATTTTTTGTAACACGACTCACGGGGGGGGGGGGGTAGCCCCCCCCCCCTTGTATCTTCGGAACCAATAATACGATCGCGCTGACTCAAACGGCAATCGATAGCCTAGGCAATTTCATCGACATAAAATATATTGTGTTGACCTGGAGGTCACCGATGACGTCACAGGTCATGTCAACAAAAAAAAAATTGAACGTTTCTGATAACGCACGGTTTTCCCGTAACTATGGAATTAGAGAGGCGTGAAATATATAGGATGCCTTGAAGGGAATAGTTCACCTTTAACATGGGGTTTTGAACTGAGATAGCAGATTTGTAGAGCAGATCTAAAAATGGGTTGTGTGAGAGAAAAAATACCTCCCTACGTTAAGTAATTTCGTCACAGGACTAGTGGGCCCGGTTTCATGTCCGCTGTTCCGGGCCACGATCGGGGCACGAAACTTCGCCGCCGGAGGTAGGTACACTCTCTGGTACGTAGTCTCTGATCACGACGCCTCGTTAATATCCGCTCAGCCGCCCGGGCGGTGCGGTGGCCCCTTGTCAGCGACTGCACTTGGCGTCAGGCGGAGCCAGAACGCCAGCTGCTGTCGTACGATTTCTCGTGAAATACAAAGAGAAACTTACTTCTTTCTCCACATATATCCATCAGTTGTCCAAACCAAAGTCATATTCGTAGTTTTGAGCTCAAGATGGTTGAATTTCAAGACAACTTTCAAGGTGACCTATTCCATTTAATAAACGTAGCTAACATCGGTAGGTACACATGTCATGTCACCATCCCCGTACATTGTAGGGTAAGATGGGGTAACACGCCCCATCGGGGTAAAACGCCTCACCAAGATATCTCTGAATTTAAAAAGTCCCGGGTAAAAATATTCTGCTCCACAAAACAAGCAACAAATGGTCAGTGAACTCATAGAAGGCACCATAATTTCTGCGACGCTTTCCAAAGATATAAGTAAAAGTCTGTTTTTGGAGCGTTTTCTGTTATTTCAGTACTGAAATGGACCAGGAGCATTCTTTCTCTCGACACTTTTCTTCCAGATAATTCAAGCCAACTGAAAGGTCAGAATCTGATGTAGGAAAAGGTCTATTGCTCATTTATGGGTTCATGCCATGGGTGGAGCTTTTCAGAAAAAGTTGGTAGGGCAAAATATCGCATTGTCTGCTTGTTTTGCATGGTTGAAGTGACACATGGGAATTTTAACGCCAGGAAACGTTCAAATCTGACAAAAGTTGGTGGGGCAAAGCGGAAAGTTGGTGGGGCAGTGGCCCCACCATTTGAATAGGAAACTCCACCCGTGGTTCATGCACGTTTTTGGGCTTGACTCGCTTTTCATCAAAAGCACGCAATGGGGGTAAAACACCCCTTTCGTCTTGAGGCAAGACGTGCAAGACGTGAGGCAAGACGTGCCATGTGCTTAACCGTTGATGACCTATTGTGCCTAAACTGTTCAACTGATTTAAATAATGGACATAGGTCTAGCGAATGCATATTTAAAGAGCCTTTGATTGTTTTTTTTCCGTTTGTTCCCAGCTATCATAGTTCCCGAGATATTTGGAGAAATCTGAGACAGATTCCAGGAGTTACCATGGTGACCTTTGACTACCTCTATTGACCTAAGTATTGACCTGAGCCAAAAAAATGACAAAATAGTTTCCACATTAATTCCGGCGAGCTATCGAACGGTATTTTTGGTTTTCGCCTACTCTCCATAGGAGCCAAGTTCGAGGGGATGGGGCGTTTTGCCCCATGGACTGGGGTCGTCTTGCCCAGGGGGTGGGGCAATACGTCCCTTTTGCAGGCTCCTCGAAAATCGTCGCCTACAAATTTGTTAACTGAAGAAGGTATAATTAGGCGATGCAGAATACAAGCCAAATCTCCAAACCATGTGAAAATGCTATCACTCGCCGCCTCTGTCAAATAGGAAACGAGATTTTCAGCAAGATGCATCTAATGGTCTTGCCTTGCCCCATGCTACCCTATTAAGTGAGGTAATCTCAGGTCAAGAGGTCAAATTGCAGTTTTTGGTTCAGTATGCTTTGCGATGCATGTTTCTAACCTAAATTTTAATCCTGAGCACGACAAAACACCCCAAAACTTTGTTTATCCAACCCAATGCTCAATAATGGGTCATAGGTCATGATCAAGGTCACCAATTTTCACAATTGTAGGTATTAGTTTATGACACTGAATCATACGACTGAAATGAAAATGTGCAGCCTTACTTAGCACCGTCTCTGCCTTTTGTTACTTTTCATGACCGTTATTGACGTAATCAAGATCGTAGCAATGTATTGTAAGCTCTGCCACAAACTATGTGCTGTGTGGACCGACCATTTGTTGACCTTTCAAAGGTCATAAGTTAGTAGCCGTTGAAGATATTAACTTGAAACTCGCTATTCATTCACAACACTAGTGTCTACCATATATATTCCTTTTTTAAATGATCACAAACTTCGAAAATATTTTGAAAAATATATTTTTGACTTTCAGAATTTGTGCATTTCCCGTGATGCAATAAATTAAAATTCGAGATAGCAGTTTTATAGTACTGTTCATTAGCTGTTATGTGATGTATGTAAAGTGTAGTTGTCTTTAAAACTGTATTATCTACAATTGTGTAATGTACGGCCTAATTTGGCTCAGAATCTGTCGGACGTGACGTCACTATAACGTCATTTTCTCGTGACACATTAGAACCCCAAAATTTTCCTTTTTCTGACATGTGTAAAACTGATGCCCGGAAAGGTACTGAAAGTTTGGCGTCGATAGCTGTATTCGTTCTTGAGATATTCCAAATATTCCTCAGGGGGAGCTACCCCCCCCCCCCCCCCCAGTGACTCGCAGGTTAAAGGGAAATAATGACCCTTTTCCCACAAAAATGGAGTTAGCACTTGAAATCGACCGACGAGGCCAACATATGATGTAAATTCATCGCATTTTGCATATAAAATTCCTTCCGAGAGATATTTCAAGTTAATCTTGATAAGCGTTCCACACTTTTAACGACCGGTTCTTGCCAAGTACTTTTCGGTTTCCATCAAACTCCGGGATTTTCCCGTATTTATTTTTTACGCAATGGTGGGAAAATATATTTTGCGTTCTGCTTGTTGTGATTATATACCCGCCCATCCTTTAGAATTAACAACCATTGAATACACTGGCAATTTAATTGGGAGCTCATCGATGCACGTCGACGGCGACCTATTTAGTGTCGGCGATTTGTTTCGAAGTGCCCATTCAACAACGTTGAACAGATTGATACAAAAGCGCCAGATGTGTCGCTTTCCAATAGTGGAGGGAAAATACCGATCATTAGTTCTCCCAAACTTACAACTTTGCATTAGGGAATCATTTTATTTAATTCTTAAATTTAGAACACATCATTTGAATACCATAACGGTAGCCAAATAAATTGTTGCTAACAAAATCAAAAGGTCATCATTTCCCTTTGAGTATTCTCGATAAAGGCTGGTCTGCCTTTGACATCACTAAACGAATCCTTGTCTCTGTACTGGTCCCATTCCTGGACCTTTTGGCGATCTCCTACTGAACCAAACCAATAATCGACGCTTACCCACAACTGTCTAACCCACTCCTTCTCGCTCTGCTGTTTACCTGTTTGACCCACTCCTTCCAGTCTGCTGTTTACCTTCTTGGCCCACTCCTCGTTCTACTGTTTACCTGTTTGACCCATTCTTTTTCGCTCTGCTGCACCACGGTTGCGTATGTGTTGCCCATCATGGCGATCAGCATGTTGAGCAGCAGGATGGGCACCAGCACCATAAACAGGACAAAGGTGATGAGCATCAGCGGCGCGTAGGCGCTCCTGGACAACTCGCCGAACTGGGAACATAGACAAGGGATCAGTCACCAGCCACTGCTATCACAGGTGTCAACACGGGTGCCATCGGGTAGAATGGCGAGCACGGGTCAGCTCTCAGAAACCAATGCAACGCTACCTGTCCCGCAACGATAGACTTCACGGTTATCAGTGCTGTAAATGTGATAGCAGTGGTGAAAGCAGTCTCTTCGTCAAGCGAGTCACAGCATGTTCTGCCCACACAGAATGCCAGTGAACTCGTCTGTTATCATACAATCGCTTCTAGTTCCACTTACATCATAGTCACCGAGCGTCATATGAAAGAGGCCCATCCAGGTGTCGATGTAGGTGGCGAACTTGGATGTGGCGCGTGTGGTGCTGCCCTTGTAGAGGAAGAAGAACGCTTGCGAGAAGCCCAGCAGGAAGATGGAGTAGATGATGAAGAAGGTGATCATGTCGTTGGTGATGATCTTGAAGACCATAGTCACGAATGGACCGGTCAGCTGAATGGCCCTGCAAAGACAGCGCAAGTATGCTTACATGTTCCGTTAAATATTATCGGCTATCGAATTCTGCGATTTGATCCAAAAAATAGAAATACAAACACATATCCAGCGCACTACGAAAAACGCTACAATATTATTGTGTGGATGTATATGCAAGCAGAAATGCTCACCCGGCGAAGAACATGAGATGGAACCAGCAGCCAGAGCGAGAAACCAGGAAATGGAATCAGGAGCCAGCGCTACTCACCCGGCGAAGAACATGAGATGAAACCAGGAGCCAACCACTGCGATGGTGAGCACCAGCTCCTCGACGGCCCTCAGCTCCAGCAGCCGCAGCGGGATGCAGCTCAGCATGATGGTGTTGGAGATGTTGAAAAGCAGCTGAATCGGGTCGTGGAACTGGGAGGGGGGGGGGGGGCGAGCCTCCGGGTCAGCAGGGGGGGGGGGCGGTCCTGACTGGGTGGGATACACTAAAGAGCCATGGAATTCGTCACGCAATAGTTTGCGGACGACGGTCTGAATGATTACGAGCGAGGAGCGCGAAACGCTCGCGAGTCCTCACTGAATACGGGATTTCTATCACATATAAGCGGCCTTCCCGGCCCGACCGTAACGCTTTTCAGAAACTTATATCTTTGGAATCCCGCATCCGATTGACAAGCGGTCTTCGCCATCTGATAGCCCCATTCAATCAATTATGTTATTGACATGTTCGTCTCACGCGAGGGGTCAGCATGGCGTGTGGCACGTGCCGCGTCAGGGGTGTCAGAAAACGTCTTGCTATAGCTGAGAATCGGCTGGACCGATTCAGCTGAAATTTGGTGTGTGGTTTGAGACCACACTACTGGCAATATCGCGCAAGTCAAACTCTGGGTCACATTGCACGTGCGCACGTGCACACCCTGTTCCGTAACTCAAAAACTATCGGGATTATACGGGGTCGCTCGTCCTTGGCCGATTAAGGCGTCTGACTGGTAAGCTAATACACAATTCATGTATTCCTGGCGCTTATTGTTTAGACATGGTGACTATTAATAATTTTCGTGGCGACGAAAGGTTCAGAATATATATTTAATTCCGGAAGTACATGTTTAAGCGTGAAGTGCGCTCTCACATTCTAAGAACTAGTGGTGTAAGGTTCGGGAATTTTCCAAATCATGTCCGATCCAAAGTCCGATCCAACATGACAATGTTAACCGAGAAGTGTCCGATGAGTCCAATTTGTAAAACATGTCATGTTCTATGTCAGCTGTACATTGACCTATAACAAGTCAAGTCCTATTTAGGTCAATGCAGCTGTAGCTCTTCTGCAACTGTGAAATGATGAGTTTAAACTGCAAGTGCTCATACCCAAGTTGTTACCTTTTTGCTACCATTTCATAACAGATTCTAGAAATGTTGTCTAGTCTATGGCTATTCTGCCTGATTGGTTTTATATTTATCCGAAGGATATTATTGTTAATTTTCAGTGATTTGTGCAGTCTAGTAGCCTAAAAAATGTATGGGCACAACGTGGAAAAAATACATCTTACTGCCTGTAAGGTGTAAACACCTGTAAGGTAGGAAAATGCGTGAATTGTGACAGACTGGTTATTGATTCAACTTTTTCGGAACGACTCGAGCATGATTCATTTTGGAATCTGAATGATTCAATCACCGTTCGATTCACGGATAATTTTTTTGAATTTATTCTTTCCAATTCAAAGAATCAAAACAAATATTTGTATCGATTCACCTTTGATTCAACATTTAGATATAGGTGATGAATTTATGTCAAATCAATAAAATGGAAACACATATATATGATCACCAAAACATTGTTACAGCAATACTATTTCAGTATAAATGAATGTAGCCACTGGGACTGCATATATTTGCACAATTTACCAGTGTGCTTGAATTGTTAAGAATCGTTAAATCTTTTGATTCAATCAGCCTTGATTTGATGCGGATTTTGATTCAATCACGATTCATAAATCAGAAGATGGTGAATCAATTCTCTTTTGATTCAAGGAATTTCTATTGAACGATTCCAATCGATTCAATCAGTGTCGAATCAATAACCAGTCTGAATTGTGATGCCTGAATTGATTGATGCCTGGACCGAAAATTGTCCAAAATGTATGTAGCTGACCGACCGAAGTCCAAATCGGAATCGGACTATTTTCGGACGTCCAAAAATGTGGACTCCGATTTACATCGCTACTACATCGCTACTAAGAACTGCCTTCGCTTATAGCACATCCAATGCACAGGAATAACCCTAGCAAAAATACACATCACTACCTAACATATTAAACCCATGCAAACATGGCATACCAACGCCCACAGCTGGCCCCATTCACTGTAAACCCACCAGCTGTATGACGAAGGGTACGAGTCCCTGGTTCCTGATCTCACTGCCTGACTGGACCACCTGGTAGTACAGACAGCCGAGCAGGGTGCTGGTCTCGAAGCAGTAGCGCGCGATGTCTTTGGGGCTGGTACCCAGCAGAGCACCGTCGTACTCGGGACGGAGGTACATCGCCACAGAGATGGAGACCAGATGCAGCATCATGATCAGCAGCTTCCGAAGAAACTCAGCCTGCGTCAACAGAAACGAGCGACTGGAGGACAAATACACCGCTGGTGTAGTCTTTCTACCAGACAATTTATGGTGATGTGATAATGATTATAGTGTGATAATCTTATGTTACAACTTGCCAAAATACAAACGAAAGTCGGATATATTTCGGATACAATCATTTTTCAGTTCAGGTATACCAAATCGCCACTTAAAGTAAGGTTATCATAATATAATAATTCGCTAATCGCTATGCTGTTCATTCAAGTACTTCGACATATAATTGATGTGGTAATCATGAAATAGCGCCAATAACCCGAGCAGTTGAGGAGCCCAAAACAACTCCGTAATCATGAAATGCCGTAACCGGATTGAAAATTGAGTACTCCGTCAAGTATAAATGTAGCCACGTACGATCCTTACTGTTCAGGCAAACACAAGATATAATTGCCCGTAATTTGTATTGTTCAATTAGGATCCTGCAAAAGCGAGCAATCAGCGGGAACCTATACTTCATTAATTAAGTATTGTACCGACCCGCGCAAATGATTGCCACTTTTCCTCCAGAAGTCGCTGAATAATTCCACCTTCCAGCATGTCCAGATGCTCTTCCTTTTTACCGTTCAGGATCATCATAAGTGCCGAGTTCCAGTCTGAAAAACCAGGGTAGGCTGAAAATCATCAACAATTATTGCTTGTGTGTTGTGGAACATCCCGACATATTTCTGTCAAAAGCCCTATTTTTGATCGAAAAGACATATTTGCAATTGCATTAAGGTGTAGGGTGCTAGTAATTTGCAAAGAGATGAAGCCAAGTTGTTTTATGTTTATTAAACCATTTGTAAAGTGCACCTGTTCTTGCTGAATAGCGAAAACCACCGTACAAACGCCCCTCGGCGGATTTAATCACGCTGCTAAGCAATTTGGACAATATGGTTGCATTTCACATCGATAGGATCGCGCCACTACGACACCACCCCAGCGCACCCGCCCCGCCGCCGGGGCCTCACTGGCGCTGCCAGCGGCCCACACCACCGCACTGCGGGGACTGCGGGGCCCTCCTCACTGGTCTTGCCGTCGGGGCCGATGGTGTCCAGCGCGTTCAGCGGGTAGGCGAGCAGGTGATGTTGGAGTAGCGCCAGAACTCGACGCACGTCAGCTCCAGCATCTCTCTGAAGATCTCTGGGCGGGCCAGCCGGCAGGCGAGCGTCAGGGGCGTCAGACCAGCGCCGTTGAGCTCGCCGTTCTTCGCTGGACAGCGTGGGTGACGCAGAGCGTACCCAAACATCTCCTCCGACTGACCCTCACCCTGCGCAGCAGTGCAAACAGACGGCGTGGCTGTGTGTCCATAGATGGATAGGATTGCACTCATACGATTGAAGATTGAAATCCAGTTGCGTATACCATAAATATGTCGCAGTATCTTCCAGAAGTGGGCTAAGCTTCAGATATGTATACTTCAGGGACATGTGTTTAAGTGCACGCAGATTGTCTTTCGAAATATATTAAATTGACAATGGCAAAATCATCCAAAGTTATCCGACCTTAAACCGTGATTTGAACTTCAAATGTGTATTTACTACGCAGTGGTTATCAGCTACCATTGTATCGCGATGACATTCACTGCGCTCCTCCGCGGTAGCGCCAGTACACCCTGCAACAGTACAGCCCTACTCACCTCAGTACAGCCCTACTCACCTCAGTACATCCCTACTCACCTCAGTACAGCCCTACTCACCTCAGTACAGCCCTACTCACCTCAGTACAGCCCTACTCACCTCAGTACAGCCCTACTCATCTCAGTACAACCCTGCTCACCTCAGTACAGCCCTACTCACATCAGTACAGCCCTACTCACCTCAATACAGCCCTACTCACCTCAGTACAGCCCTACTCACCTCAATACAGCCCTACTCACCTCAGTACAGCCCTACTCACCTCAGTACAGCCCTACTCATCTCAGTACAGCCCTACTCATCTCAGTACAGCCCTATCACCTCAGTACAGCCCTACTCACCTCAGTACAGCCCTACTCATCTCAGTACAGCCCTACTCACCTCAGTACATCCCTACTCACCTCAGTACAGCCCTACTCACCTCAGTACAGCCCTATCACCTCAGTACAGCCCTACTCACCTCAGTACATCCCTACTCACCTCAGTACAGCCCTACTCACCTCAGTACAGCCCTATCACCTCAGTACAGCCCTACTCACCTCAGTACAGCCCTACTCACCTCAGTACAGCCCTACTCATCTCAGTACAGCCCTACTCACCTCAGTACAACCCTACTCACCTCAGTACAGCCCTACTCACCTCAGTACAGCCCTACTCACCTCAGTACAGCCCTACTCACCTCAGTACAGCCCTACTCACCTCAGTACATCCCTACTCACCTCAGTACAGCCCTACTCACCTCATTACAGTCCTACTCACCTCAGTACAGCCCTACTCACATCAGTACAGCCCTACTCACCTCAATACAGCCCTACTCACCTCAGTACAGCCCTACTAACATCAGTACAGCCCTACTCACCTCAGTACAGCCCTACTCACCTCAGTACAGCCCTACTCACCTCAGTACAGCCCTACTCACCTCAGTACAGCCCTACTCACCTCAGTACATCCCTACTCACCTCAGTAAAGGCCTACTCACCTCAGTACAGCCCTACTCACCTCAGTACAACCCTACTCACCTCAGTACAGCCCTACTCACCTCAGTACAGCCCTACTCACCTCAGTACAGCCCTACTCACCTCAGTACAGCCCTACTCACCTCAGTACAACCCTACTCACCTCAGTACAGCCCTACTCACCTCAGTACTGCTCTACTCACCTCAGTACAGCCCTACTCACCTCAGTACAGCCCTACTCACCTCAGTACATCCCTACTCACCTCAGTACAGCCCTACTCACCTCAGTACAGCCCTACTCACCTCAGTACAGCCCTACTCACCTCAGTACAGCCCCACTCACCTCAGTACAGCCCTAATCACCTCAGTACAGCCCTACTCACCTCAGTACAGCCCTACTCACCTCAGTACAGCCCTATTCACCTCAGTACAACCCTGCTCACCTCAGTACAGCCCTACTCACCTCAGTACAGCCCTACTCACCTCAGTACAGCCCTACTCACCTCAGTACAGCCCTACTCACAACAGTACAGCCCTATTCACCTCAGTACAGCCCTGCTCACCTCAATACAGCCCTACTCACCTCAGTATACAGCCCTACTCACCTCAGTACAACCCTACTCACCTCAGTGCAGCCCTACTCACCTCAGTACAGCCCCACTCACCTCAGTACAGCCCTACTCACCTCAGTACAGCCCCACTCACCTCAGTACATCCCTACTCACCTCAGTACAGCCCTACTCACCTCAGTACAGCCCTACTCACCTCAGTACAGCCCTACTCACCTCAGTACAGCCCCACTCACCTCAGTACAGCCCTAATCACCTCAGTACAGCCCTACTCACATCAGTACAGCCCTACTCACCTCAGTACAGCCCTACTCACCTCAGTACAACCCTGCTCACCTCAGTACAGCCCTACTCGCCTCAGTACAGCCCTACTCACCTCAGCACAGCCCCACTCACCTCAGTACAGCCCTACTCACCTCAGTACAGCCCTACTCACCTCAGTACAAGCCCCACTCACCTCAGTACAGCCCTACTCACCTCAGTACAGCCCTACTCACCTCAGTACAGCCCTACTCACCTCCTTGTCGCAGACGACAATCATGTGCAGCACCATGTTCCCAAACGAGTCCTTGGCGTTGGGATCGGCGTCGCGGTCCACCAGCATGTTGTAGCAGGCCTCGTTGTTGCAGCACGCGCACCAGTTAAGCAGCGTCTCGCCCAGGTAGGCCAGGCCCTCGAAGTCGGTGTTAGCGCGCGGCACCTCCCGCTGCTGGTCTCGGGGCAGGAAGAAGCTGCCTGTGAGGCACAGTGGAGAGATGCAGTGTCACGGCCAAGCATGGTCTTCAAATCGGCCACAGATTGTGGGTGATTTATGTAAATCGTCATGTGTTGCACACGCATATTCTTTTGGGGTAGACCAAGAAGTGCCAAATCCACATACCTTTCATACTTAGGGAGCCATAATTCAGTCAAAAATATAGATATTGCTTTGCAATTCGGATTGGGCATCGTCCACACTTGGTTCTCCAATATGTATTCCGGTTTTTTAATATTGTTTGAAAATATTGATTTTGTGGACATTTTTCAAAAAACAAGTTTTCCATCACAAGATCAAAATTTTCAAATATATTTAAAAACCGGAACATAATTGGAGAACCAAGTATGGATGGTGCCGAAACCGAATTTGAAAGCAATAGCTATATTTTTGACTGACTTATGGCTCCCTAAGGAGAAGTGCCACATACGACAT
>JAXIVJ010007818.1:7500-10000 GCA_036785665.1 Chirona hameri
TGATGATAATGATGATGATGATGATGATGATGATGATGATGATGATGATGATGATGATGATGATGATGATGATGATGATGATGATGATGATGATGATGATGATGATGATGATGATGATGATGATGATGATGATGATGATGATGATGATGATGATGATGATGATGATGATGATGATGATGATGATGATGATGATGATGATGATGATGATGATGATGATGATGATGATGATGATGATGATGATGATGATGATGATGATGATGATGATGATGATGATGATGATGATGATGATGATGATGATGATGATGATGATGATGATGATGATGATGATGAAGATGATGATGATGATGATGATGATGATGTTGCTGATGATGATGTTGCTGATGATGATGTTGCTGATGATGATGTTGTTGATGATGTTGCTCATGATGTTGATGATGATGTTGCTGATTATGTTGCTGATGATGTTGATGATGATGTTGATGATGATGTTGATGATGATGTTGATGATGATGTTGATGATGATGTTGATGATGATGTTGATGTTGATGTTGATGATGATGTTGATGATGATGTTGATGATGATGTTCATGATGATGTTGATGTTGATGATGATGTTGATGATGATGTTGATGATGATGTTGATGATGATGTTGATGATGATGTTGCTGATGATGTTGCTGATGATGTTGCTGATGATGTTGCTGATGATGTTGCTGATGATGTTGCTGGTGATGTTGCTGATGATGTTGCTGATGATGTTGCTGATGATGACGTGAGACGGTGTGGTATGCCCGGAGGCGGTGTTGTATGCCCGGAGGCGGTGTTGTATGCCCGGAGGCGGTGTGGTATGCCCGGAGGCGTTGTTGTATGCCCGGAGGCGGTGTTGTATGCCCGGAGGCGGTGTGGTATGCCCGGAGGCGGTGTTGTATGCCCGGAGGCGGTGTTGTATGCCCTGAGGCGGTCTGGTATGCCCGGAGGCGGTGTAGTATGCCCGGAGGCGGTGTTGTATGCCCGGAGGCGGTGTGGTATGCCCGGAGGCGGTGCAGTATGCCCGGAGGCGGTGTTGTATGCCCGGAGGCGGTGTGGTATGCCCGGAGGCGGTGTAGTATGCCCGGAGGCGGTGTTGTATGCCCGGAGGCGGTGTGGTATGCCCGGAGGCGGTGTAGTATGCCCGGAGGCGGTGTTGTATGCCCGGAGGCGGTGTGGTATGCCCGGAGGCGGTGTAGTATGCCCGGAGGCGGTGTTGTATGCCCGGAGGCGGTGTGGTATGCCCGGAGGCGGTACAACACCGCCTCCGGGCATGATGATGATAATGATGATGATGATGATGATGATGATGATGATGATGATGATGATGATGATGATGATGATGATGATGATGATGATGATGATGATGATGATGATGATGATGATGATGATGATGATGATGATGATGTTGCTGATGATGATGTTGCTGATGATGATGTTGCTGATGATGATGTTGTTGATGATGTTGCTGATGATGTTGCTGATGATGTTGCTGATGATGTTGCTGATGATGTTGATGATGATGTTGATGATGATGTTGATGATGATGTTGATGATGATGTTGATGATGATGTTGCTGATGATGTTGCTGATGATGTTGCTGATGATGTTGCTGATGATGTTGCTGGTGATGTTGCTGATGATGTTACTGATGATGTTGCTGATGATGACGTGAGACGGTGTGGTATGCCCGGAGGCGGTGTTGTATGCCCGGAGGCGGTGTTGTATGCCCGGAGGCGGTGTGGTATGCCCGGAGGCGGTGTTGTATGCCCGGAGGCGGTGTTGTATGCCCGGAGGCGGTGTGGTATGCCCGGAGGCGGTGTTGTATGCCCGGAGGCGGTGTTGTATGCCCTGAGGCGGTCTGGTATGCCCGGAGGCGGTGTAGTATGCCCGGAGGCGGTGTTGTATGCCCGGAGGCGGTGTGGTATGCCCGGAGGCGGTGCAGTATGCCCGGAGGCGTTGTTGTATGCCCGGAGGCGGTGTGGTATGCCCGGAGGCGGTGTAGTATGCCCGGAGGCGGTGTTGTATGCCCGGAGGCGGTGTGGTATGCCCGGAAGCGGTGTAGTATGCCCGGAGGCGGTGTTGTATGCCCGGAGGCGGTGTGGTATGCCCGGAGGCGGTACAACACCGCCTCCGGGCATGATGATGATAATGATGATGATGATGATGATGATGATGATGATGATGATGATGATGATGATGATGATGATGATGATGATGATGATGATGATGATGATGATGATGATGATGATGATGATGATGATGATGATGATGATGATGATGATGATGATGATGATGATGATGATGATGATGATGATGATGATGATGATGATGATGATGATGATGATGATGATGATGTTGCTGATGATGATGTTGCTGATGATGATGTTGCTGATGATGATGTTGTTGATGATGTTGCTGATGATGTTGCTGATGATGTTGCTGATGATGTTGCTGATGATGTTGATGATGA
>JAXIVJ010007818.1:27500-35000 GCA_036785665.1 Chirona hameri
CGGTGCAGTATGCCCGGAGGCGGTGTTGTATGCCCGGAGGCGGTGTGGTATGCCCGGAGGCGGTGTAGTATGCCCGGAGGCGGTGTTGTATGCCCGGAGGCGGTGTGGTATGCCCGGAGGCGGTGTAGTATGCCCGGAGGCGGTGTTGTATGCCCGGAGGCGGTGTGGTATGCCCGGAGGCGGTACAACACCGCCTCCGGGCATGATGATGATAATGATGATGATGATGATGATGATGATGATGATGATGATGATGATGATGATGATGATGATGATGATGATGATGATGATGATGATGATGATGATGATGATGATGATGATGATGATGATGATGATGATGATGATGATGATGATGATGATGATGATGATGATGATGATGATGATGATGATGATGATGATGATGATGATGATGATGATGATGATGATGATGATGATGATGATGATGATGATGATGATGATGATGATGATGATGATGATGATGATGATGATGATGATGATGATGATGATGATGATGATGATGATGATGATGATGATGATGATGATGATGATGATGATGATGTTGCTGATGATGATGTTGCTGATGATGATGTTGTTGATGATGTTGCTGATGATGTTGCTGATGATGTTGCTGATGATGTTGCTGATGATGTTGATGATGATGTTGATGATGATGTTGATGATGATGTTGATGATGATGTTGATGACGATGTTGATGATGATGTTGATGATGATGTTGATGATGATGTTGATGTTGATGATGATGTTAATGATGATGTTGATGATGATGTTGATGATGATGTTGCTGATGATGTTGCTGATGATGTTGCTGATGATGTTGCTGGTGATGTTGCTGATGATGTTGCTGATGATGTTGCTGATGATGTTGCTGATGATGACGTGAGACGGTGTGGTATGCCCGTTTGCGGTGTTGTATGCCCGGAGGCGGTGTTGTATGCCCGGAGGCGGTGTGGTATGCCCGGAGGCGGTGTTGTATGCCCGGAGGCGGTGTTGTATGCCCGGAGGCGGTGTGGTATGCCCGGAGGCGGTGTAGTATGCCCGGAGACGGTGTTGTATGCCCGGAGGCGGTGTGGTATGCCCGGAGGCGGTGTAGTATGCCCGGAGGCGGTGTTGTATGCCCGGAGGCGGTGTGGTATGCCCGGAGGCGGTACAACACCGCCTCCGGGCATGATGATGATAATGATGATGATGATGATGATGATGATGATGATGATGATGATGATGATGATGATGATGATGATGATGATGATGATGATGATGATGATGATGATGATGATGATGATGATGATGATGATGATGATGATGATGATGATGATGATGATGATGATGATGATGATGATGATGATGATGATGATGATGATGATGATGATGATGATGATGATGATGATGATGATGATGATGATGATGATGATGATGATGATGATGATGATGATGATGATGATGATGATGATGATGATGATGATGATGATGATGATGTTGCTGATGATGATGTTGCTGATGATGATGTTGCTGTTGATGATGATGTTGATGATGATGTTGCTGATGATGTTGCTGATGATGTTGCTGATGATGTTGATGATGATGTTGCTGGTGATGTTGCTGATGATGTTGCTGATGATGTTGATGATGATGTTGCTGGTGATGTTGCTGATGATGTTGCTGATGATGTTGCTGATGATGTTGCTGATGATGTTGATGATGATGTTGATGATGATGATGATGTTGATGATGATGTTGATGATGATGTTGATGATGATGTTGATGATGATGTTGATGATGATGTTGATGATGATGTTCATGATGATGTTGATGTTGATGATGATGTTGATGATGATGTTGATGATGATGTTGATGATGATGTTGCTGATAATGTTGCTGATGATGTTGCTGATGATGTTGCTGATGATGTTGCTGATGATGTTGCTGGTGATGTTGCTGATGATGTTGCTGATGATGTTGCTGATGATGACGTGAGACGGTGTGGTATGCCCGGAGGCGGTGTTGTATGCCCGGAGGCGGTGTTGTATGCCCGGAGGCGGTGTGGTATGCCCGGAGGCGGTGTTGTATGCCCGGAGGCGGTGTTGTATGCCCGGAGGCGGTGTGATATGCCCGGAGGCGGTGTTGTATGCCCGGAGGCGGTGTTGTATGCCCTGAGGCGGTCTGGTATGCCCGGAGGCGGTTTAGTATGCCCGGAGGCGGTGTTGTATGCCCGGAGGCGGTGTGGTATGCCCGGAGGCGGTGCAGTATGCCCGGAGGCGGTGTTGTATGCCCGGAGGCGGTGTGGTATGCCCGGAGGCGGTGTAGTATGCCCGGAGGCGGTGTTGTTTGCCCGGAGGCGGTGTGGTATGCCCGGAGGCGGTGTAGTATGCCCGGAGGCGGTGTTGTATGCCCGGAGGCGGTGTGGTATGCCCGGAGGCGGTACAACACCGCCTCCGGGCATGATGATGATAATGATGATGATGATGATGATGATGATGTTGCTGATGATGATGTTGCTGATGATGATGTTGTTGATGATGTTGCTGATGATGTTGCTGATGATGTTGCTGATGATGTTGCTGATGATGTTGATGATGATGTTGATGATGATGTTGATGATGATGTTGATGATGATGTTGATGACGATGTTGATGATGATGTTGATGATGATGTTGATGATGATGTTGATGTTGATGATGATGTTAATGATGATGTTGATGATGATGTTGATGATGATGTTGCTGATGATGTTGCTGATGATGTTGCTGATGATGTTGCTGGTGATGTTGCTGATGATGTTGCTGATGATGTTGCTGATGATGTTGCTGATGATGACGTGAGACGGTGTGGTATGCCCGTTTGCGGTGTTGTATGCCCGGAGGCGGTGTTGTATGCCCGGAGGCGGTGTGGTATGCCCGGAGGCGGTGTTGTATGCCCGGAGGCGGTGTTGTATGCCCGGAGGCGGTGTGGTATGCCCGGAGGCGGTGTAGTATGCCCGGAGACGGTGTTGTATGCCCGGAGGCGGTGTGGTATGCCCGGAGGCGGTGTAGTATGCCCGGAGGCGGTGTTGTATGCCCGGAGGCGGTGTGGTATGCCCGGAGGCGGTACAACACCGCCTCCGGGCATGATGATGATAATGATGATGATGATGATGATGATGATGATGATGATGATGATGATGATGATGATGATGATGATGATGATGATGATGATGATGATGATGATGATGATGATGATGATGATGATGATGATGATGATGATGATGATGATGATGATGATGATGATGATGATGATGATGATGATGATGATGATGATGATGATGATGATGATGATGATGATGATGATGATGATGATGATGATGATGATGATGATGATGATGATGATGATGATGATGATGATGATGATGATGATGATGATGATGATGATGATGATGATGATGTTGCTGATGATGATGTTGCTGATGATGATGTTGCTGTGATGATGATGATGTTGATGATGATGTTGCTGATGATGTTGCTGATGATGTTGCTGATGATGTTGATGATGATGTTGCTGGTGATGTTGCTGATGATGTTGCTGATGATGTTGATGATGATGTTGCTGGTGATGTTGCTGATGATGTTGCTGATGATGTTGCTGATGATGTTGCTGATGATGTTGATGATGATGTTGATGATGATGTTGATGATGATGTTGATGATGATGTTGATGATGATGTTGATGATGATGTTCATGATGATGTTGATGTTGATGATGATGTTGATGATGATGTTGATGATGATGTTGATGATGATGTTGCTGATGATGTTGCTGATGATGTCTGATGATGTTGCTGATGATGTTGCTGGTGATGTTGCTGATGATGTTGCTGATGATGTTGCTGATGATGACGTGAGACGGTGTGGTATGCCGGAGGCGGTGTTGTATGCCCGGAGGCGGTGTTGTATGCCCGGAGGCGGTGTGGTATGCCCGGAGGCGGTGTTGTATGCCCGGAGGCGGTGTTGTATGCCCGGAGGCGGTGTGATATGCCCGGAGGCGGTGTTGTATGCCCGGAGGCGGTGTTGTATGCCCTGAGGCGGTCTGGTATGCCCGGAGGCGGTTTAGTATGCCCGGAGGCGGTGTTGTATGCCCGGAGGCGGTGTGGTATGCCCGGAGGCGGTGCAGTATGCCCGGAGGCGGTGTTGTATGCCCGGAGGCGGTGTGGTATGCCCGGAGGCGGTGTAGTATGCCCGGAGGCGGTGTTGTTTGCCCGGAGGCGGTGTGGTATGCCCGAGGCGGTGTAGTATGCCCGGAGGCGGTGTTGTATGCCCGGAGGCGGTGTGGTATGCCCGGAGGCGGTACAACACCGCCTCCGGGCATGATGATGATAATGATGATGATGATGATGATGATGATGATGATGATGATGATGATGATGATGATGATGATGATGATGATGATGATGATGATGATGATGATGATGATGATGATGATGTTGCTGATGATGATGTTGCTGATGATGATGTTGCTGATGATGATGTTGTTGATGATGTTGCTGATGATGTTGCTGATGATGTTGCTGATGATGTTGCTGATGATGTTGATGATGATGTTGATGATGATGTTGATGATGATGTTGATGATGATGTTGATGATGATGTTGCTGATGATGTTGCTGATGATGTTGCTGATGATGTTGCTGATGATGTTGCTGATGATGTTGCTGGTGATGTTGCTGATGATGTTGCTGATGATGTTGCTGATGATGACGTGAGACGGTGTGGTATGCCCGGAGGCGGTGTTGTATGCCCGGAGGCGGTGTTGTATGCCCGGAGGCGGTGTGGTATGCCCGGAGGCGGTGTTGTATGCCCGGAGGCGGTGTTGTATGCCCGGAGGCGGTGTGGTATGCCCGGAGGCGGTGTTGTATGCCCGGAGGCGGTGTTGTATGCCCTGAGGCGGTCTGGTATGCCCGGAGGCGGTGTAGTATGCCCGGAGGCGGTGTTGTATGCCCGGAGGCGGTGTGTATGCCCGGAGGCGGTGCAGTATGCCCGGAGGCGGTGTTGTATGCCCGGAGGCGGTGTGGTATGCCCGGAGGCGGTGTAGTATGCCCGGAGGCGGTGTTGTATGCCCGGAGGCGGTGTGGTATGCCCGGAGGCGGTGTAGTATGCCCGGAGGCGGTGTTGTATGCCCGGAGGCGGTGTGGTATGCCCGGAGGCGGTACAACACCGCCTCCGGCATGATGATGATAATGATGATGATGATGATGATGATGATGATGATGATGATGATGATGATGATGATGATGATGATGATGATGATGATGATGATGATGATGATGATGATGATGATGATGATGATGATGATGATGATGATGATGATGATGATGATGATGATGATGATAATGATGATGATGATGATGATGATGATGATGATGATGATGATGATGATGATGATGATGATGATGATGATGATGATGATGATGATGATGATGATGATGATGATGATGATGATGATGATGATGATGATGATGATGATGATGATGATGTTGCTGATGATGATGTTGCTGATGATGATGTTGCTGATGATGATGTTGTTGATGATGTTGCTCATGATGTTGATGATGATGTTGCTGATTATGTTGCTGATGATGTTGATGATGATGTTGATGATGATGTTGATGATGATGTTGATGATGATGTTGATGATGATGTTGATGATGATGTTGATGTTGATGTTGATGATGATGTTGATGATGATGTTGATGATGATGTTCATGATGATGTTGATGTTGATGATGATGTTGATGATGATGTTGATGATGATGTTGATGATGATGTTGATGATGATGTTGCTGATGATGTTGCTGATGATGTTGCTGATGATGTTGCTGATGATGTTGCTGATGATGTTGCTGGTGATGTTGCTGATGATGTTGCTGATGATGTTGCTGATGATGACGTGAGACGGTGTGGTATGCCCGGAGGCGGTGTTGTATGCCCGGAGGCGGTGTTGTATGCCCGGAGGCGGTGTGTATGCCCGGAGGCGTTGTTGTATGCCCGGAGGCGGTGTTGTATGCCCGGAGGCGGTGTGGTATGCCCGGAGGCGGTGTTGTATGCCCGGAGGCGGTGTTGTATGCCTGAGGCGGTCTGGTATGCCCGGAGGCGGTGTAGTATGCCCGGAGGCGGTGTTGTATGCCGGAGGCGGTGTGGTATGCCGGAGGCGGTGCAGTATGCCCGGAGGCGGTGTTGTATGCCCGGAGGCGGTGTGGTATGCCCGGAGGCGGTGTAGTATGCCCGGAGGCGGTGTTGTATGCCCGGAGGCGGTGTGGTATGCCCGGAGGCGGTGTAGTATGCCCGGAGGCGGTGTTGTATGCCCGGTATGCCCGGAGGCGGTGTGGTATGCCCGGAGGCGGTGTAGTATGCCCGGAGGCGGTGTTGTATGCCCGGAGGCGGTGTGGTATGCCCGGAGGCGGTACAACACCGCCTCCGGGCATGATGATGATAATGATGATGATGATGATGATGATGATGATGATGATGATGATGATGATGATGATGATGATGATGATGATGATGATGATGATGATGATGATGATGATGATGATGATGATGATGATGATGATGATGTTGCTGATGATGATGTTGCTGATGATGATGTTGCTGATGATGATGTTGTTGATGATGTTGCTGATGATGTTGCTGATGATGTTGCTGATGATGTTGCTGATGATGTTGATGATGATGTTGATGATGATGTTGATGATGATGTTGATGATGATGTTGATGATGATGTTGCTGATGATGTTGCTGATGATGTTGCTGATGATGTTGCTGATGATGTTGCTGGTGATGTTGCTGATGATGTTACTGATGATGTTGCTGATGATGACGTGAGACGGTGTGGTATGCCCGGAGGCGGTGTTGTATGCCCGGAGGCGGTGTTGTATGCCCGGAGGCGGTGTGGTATGCCCGGAGGCGGTGTTGTATGCCCGGAGGCGGTGTTGTATGCCCGGAGGCGGTGTGGTATGCCCGGAGGCGGTGTTGTATGCCCGGAGGCGGTGTTGTATGCCCTGAGGCGGTCTGGTATGCCCGGAGGCGGTGTAGTATGCCCGGAGGCGGTGTTGTATGCCCGGAGGCGGTGTGGTATGCCCGGAGGCGGTGCAGTATGCCCGGAGGCGTTGTTGTATGCCCGGAGGCGGTGTGGTATGCCCGGAGGCGGTGTAGTATGCCCGGAGGCGGTGTTGTATGCCCGGAGGCGGTGTGGTATGCCCGGAAGCGGTGTAGTATGCCCGGAGGCGGTGTTGTATGCCCGGAGGCGGTGTGGTATGCCCGGAGGCGGTACAACACCGCCTCCGGGCATGATGATGATAATGATGATGATGATGATGATGATGATGATGATGATGATGATGATGATGATGATGATGATGATGATGATGATGATGATGATGATGATGATGATGATGATGATGATGATGATGATGATGATGATGATGATGATGATGATGATGATGATGATGATGAT